>JAUZSZ010000116.1:17386838-17396989 GCA_034780575.1 Labeobarbus marequensis | reverse complement strand
ACGCTGTTTTATGTGAAGAGCCAACCTGACACTACCGGCCTCGCTGCCAACTGTGACAGAAACTCAGGCCTGAAGAGAAGCCCCAAACAAAGCAATCCGCAGCAAAGGGGCCTGTGTTTGACTACTAGCCAACTCCAGGTGCCCTGGCTCATTTACAATACAAATCAGGGATGGCCGGGTGGGGGGCATAATGGTGTGAGTGGTGTTGGTATCTCCAGCCTAACAGGGGGTCTGATGAGATAACAAGACAAGACAAGTAAAATCTGATATTGCCCTGAACACCAGAGGTCATATGACATAGAGTGTGTTGGGTGGGGGAAAATTCCCTAGAAGTCCAAGTGGATTCCCTGACCTCCACCAAAACGCTTTCAAATGTGAATTTGACTGAACAGAAAGTACTGTTTGTACTGTTTTTACATTAATAATAATAATAATAATGCATATAAGAAACTTAATATGATAATAGTTGAAATAGTTTGGAATATTACCAAAACATGAATTTATAGGACAAGCAATGGCTTTACCCTAAAGATAACGCCCATGTGACCATCTGTAACTTCAACCAAGATACTAATTTGCCTAAAACTCTTTCAATATCACTCGTGACCACATGTTTGAACATAATCATGTCAAAAAAAATGACTGTTTTCTCTATGAGACTGGTTACCCTGCTACTTACAAACTAGTCTCAGCGCATACCATGGAGATGACACAAGTTACAATAGTAAGTACTGTGTCAGGCATAATTACACATGGAAAACAGACAAAATGACGTTCTTTGAGGGTTGTATCTTAAAAAAGCAAGAGCAAAAAAGAGGTGCTCAGGGACAATGACTAGAGTTGTTTGTCACTCTCCTCTCAATGAGATACTGAGGTTTCTTAGAACAACAGGATGAGCAACATTCAGACCAGGTTTCATGGCAATGATGAGGCCTGATAAGCCAGTCTAAAAATCAAACTGAAATCTACAAGCCCACGTAATGGAATCAGTGACACACAATAACAGCCAAACCATCACTTACGTGAACAAAAAGCACATTGGCGCTAAGGTTATTTGTATGCATTATGCATCTTTGACAACTTTGTCAGCATATAGCTAAAACAGGCAAAGATGTAATCGAAAAGAATATTTTGACACTGCAACCCACTCTAACCGTCGTATGGGCTTGGTCAATAGACTTACAAAACATGATTGTCTACCTCACTCACGGTACCCATATAAGGCAATGATACTTTGCAAAACATGTGACTATAAACTTTTAAATATCACACATTATATAATAAATACGTTTTGTTACATTTGTATGACTGCAAAACGGTCTTTCACGTAGGGAAAATGGCACTAAACCTGTTTTTACACACGTCTGCAGCAATTTATCATTTAAATGTCAATCATACGACCCATAGGTGATTACTAAATGTAAACCAAAAGCACTGTTTAGCTGCATCGTAATATAGGATGTATATAAATACTGTGTTTAAATGTTAACTTAAAAAAAAATAATCAAACAATGTAACTTCATAATAAACACAATGTATACTACATATATGGGTATATATGTAATAAATAATGAATAATGCTTACAAAGTGAAGAATGTAGGCAACAGATACTTGGCGCTAACAGATCTATAACAGCATGCTATTACATCATAAAGATATAAAATGGACACTAACCTTAAATGTTCAAGGGTTTCATGTCAAACTCCACGGTTATGGTGGAAAACATATCAAAATGTTGGAAAAATAAAGAAATAATCTTTAGAGAGAGAGAAAGATTACGTTGACGGGAGTAAAAAATAATAATCCAAGGGTGTGTCTAAAGCGAATCGAATGGCATATTCAAGGTGTTGAACACTGACCTGCCCTCTGCCTCTCCCTCTCACTTTAGTGGTAGATAGAGCGAAAAAGAGAACAGAGTACGGGAGGGCAATCGCAGCGGGCTGAAATCTTTAAAAAAGAGAAGTACTGCAAAGCAAAGCTCTCTCTCACTGTGACTCATCCCCCAAGTAACCACTGACAGACAGGCTGTAAAACAGAACTACAGCACAGGGCCAATCAGCTGCAAGGGCAGAGTTAATATGCAAATGAGTTCAGGTGAGCTCAAGCTGCAGTTTCGATTGGCTAGTGCATAGCGAGTGCAGTGGGGGAGGGAAACCTGGACAAAGTAACAATCAGACTACACCTTGAGCTATGTGAGAGGGGTAACACAAGACTGGGTAAGAGTGTAAAGGTTTTCATCAACTCGACGTAGACGTGGCAAGAGTAAAGCAGGCACGGCGAATTCTACCCAGATGAAATGCTCTTTCAAAATGAGGTGTTTCAAGGAGAGCGAAAGCTAAATCCACATCAACTGACTAGATCTTTCTGTAGTTCTTGCTTTGAGTGGTGCCAAAGCTTTTATTTGAGAAGGTGAAATGGGAGTGGCCCTCCAAGCTATACGACACCCCATAAAGCAGGCTTTATGTTTGATATGAGGCATGAAAAAGGCCATGCGTTATAAAACTGGAAGAGCTGCCCCACCTGGTTGCACTGTTGAAAAGAACTCCGACAAGAAACACGTCCAATTCATCAGAGGCCCTACCACTGATTTCTACGTCACCATGTTCTTCCAACCAAAGAGAAAGTACACAACTGTCACTTTGCTGCTTGGTTCGGCTATATTCCAATATTTCAGCATTAAAGTGATAGTTCACCCAAAAATAAAAATGCTGTCATCATTTACTCACCCTTATGTTGTTCCAAACCATTTCCATTTCTTCTGTGGAATACAAAAATATATTTTGAACAACTGAAGAACCAGACAATGAAACTCAATGGGGTCCAAAACCACACTGGATTAAACAAATAAACAAAAAATAATTTTTCAAAATATATTTTATGTTCCACAGAAGAAAGAAAGTCTTGGAGGACTGGGACGACATGAGGTTCAATCCTCTGCACCAAATACGGAGCCGTAATGGAGCCATAACCCTTGTCAAGCATTTTTATCTGAGACATCCAGCTGACAAACAGGAAGCCAGGGTCTGTGGCATGGCGTGGCTTAGTGAAATGCGTTGAAACGCAGTGGGTTTTGTCAACGCACCATTTAGACGAGTAAATGAGACACTGAATGCACTCTAAACAGACAAATAGTCATTTAATTGACACTTTGCCAACTACAGAGTTGGTTACGTTAGGGCTTACTGGCAACTACCTGCCTCTTTCTGAGAAAACCTTAACTGTACCGGTGAACTGTTGGGGAGTAAAAAAAAAATAAAGCAGTCAGGCCTCTTGGGTAACCTTCTGTCTAGTGGGCATGTTCTCAACTAGCTTAAGAATACGAAGCCATAGTATCATGTACTGCATACACACCATCCTATACAGACTAAAGAGAATTACAAGAAGCAGAAAAGGTAAGAAAAGGGACAAAAATAAGTACCAGAGTACTGGAGTGCTGGGTATTATGTTCAGCTCAGCATTGAGAACCTGATGGAAAGTGTGTAAACACACAGCGAGCACCTGCCCCTCTATGCCAACAACACGTATGACATGAGGCAACGCTATATAAACCGTCTGTGACATCAAGTGGGGCACATCAAACAAGTCCAACAGGCTCCACATCGCTGAAATAAACGCTCAAAGAGATGAGATTTGCATATAATATTAGTGTTTCCATAGAAATGGCAGAGCACCCAACAAACAAATAATGCATAGTAAAATTATAATCATGATAAGAGCAAAACTGTTTGTTAAAACAAATTTAAATTGGCTGTTTTGTTTGTATGTATGAAATAATAGATGAACAGGCCATATTTGCCTCAATAGAAAAAAAAGACAGTTCAAAATGACTGTCATCATCTAATTAGTCAAATTAGATGTTCAAGGCATATATCAATATAATATAATATAATATAATATAATATAATATAATATCATATAATATCATATAATATCATATAATATCATATAATATCATATAATATAATATATGTATGTTTGAATGCAAAGATAAATTATGCAGTGTGAGTAATTTAATACAAACTACTACACAAGTAAAGAGCAAAAGAAAAAAAAATGAAGAAAATCATTTTTCCTCTACAGAGAGTGTTGAGAGAATTCATTTGCCCTCACAGCAACCAGACCCTGATCACATGCCTTTGCTGACAAAGTTCAAAGACACACCTTTCCTATACAGCCTAAAAATAAAACCAGCCCACTCGCCTTTACTAGCGCTGCATGACTGAGTCCAAGCTAAACACAGCCGAGCCACAAGAAGGCCTCATTTTCTGCTGTGTGCCTGTTTTAAAACATAGATGGCACACTTTGGTTTTGCCCATTGCGGAGTAGATCTTTTTTTTTTTTTGTCTCCTCTTATAAATTTACTTCAAATGAATTGCTGACATAAAAATATAACTGTGGCTTGAATGCTCTCAAGAATGCTAATGTACACTCATTCCTAGGTTAAAGTCAATTTACTCTAACCAGCTGACGTGTTCTGTCTTGATATAAAATCTTTACAGTATGTAGTGAGAACATTAAATAACTTGTAAATGTCTTATTATCGGTGATGCAACGGAACTCCACAGTGCCCTTTGTAATATGACTTACATCACTGTGAGATGGAAAACAGTGGCATATTAGAAGAACAGGTCCAAAAACAGGCATAGCCTTGAGATAATCGACAAAGACAAAGCACTTCTCAGGGCTGGTCGTGTTGTTTGTGAGAAACTGAGGTCAGGTGGTGACTGCTTCAAGAGGCTTTGTGCACAAAGAAAAGCCCTCCCTCCATAGCATCCTGGTTAAGGGCCGTCCTCAAAGGACCAAGGGGCAAGAGAAAAAGGCAGTGAAGCATTCTAATTAAATCCAGACAGAAGGGCCATGAAGTCAATATATGGGGAAGATACTAGAATCTGGTGTCTTGTAGGAATTATGGTTTTAAAACACTTGCTTGTATGTGGAAGAAAAACAGTGTTTTGCTGACTTTAAATTAACTAGTTTTAAATTAATTTTAACTAGAAAAAAAAGATGACCTTTTGAAGTCCTTAGTGACCAGAATTCAGTTCATGACATGCTTCAGCACACTGACAAAATAAAGGTTAATTGAATGTCACACCACAATCCACAGGATTCCAAGGTAACAACATTTGTAAATGTGAATGTTGACCGAAATATTACATCTGGTCAACCTTGAGAAATCCTGTCAGCTAAGAATGATGAGAGATGTGGGATTATGAACAGATACAACATTCCTGACCTCAGTAAGAAATTAGTGGATGTGAAGTGGGATAGGGGGAGTTTCAAAGGAAATTCCGTTACTGCACTAAGGTGCTGAGTCATTCCTTCCATGACCCACAATATGCGATAAAGTGTCCACATCTCTAACAGGTAAATATAGACACTCCTACTCAAAAAAAAAAGAAAAAAAGAAACGCCTCCGGCAATTTAGACTGCCATTACAAGTTTAATACATTAACCCTCAGCTCCACAGAGTTAAGATTTGCTATCACTGTAATTTTTTAAATTTCTAACTACCGGTTAGGTAATATGGAAAACGTTATAGGTGGAATTAAGCAAGACCATCTTGACTGTCATGAAAAGAATGTTTCGTTTTAGAACAGCTCATAAGTCTGAGGAGTTATGACAGTTTGATTCAAATTCAAAATGACAATCGAGACATTCATTCCAGTTGTTCAGAATCCTACAGTCATGGCCAGAATTATCAGTAGCCCCTCACTGTAGAACAAAGATCCAGGGGGCGGGGTTGGAGATGGTAGGTTTAGGGATCAGGGGGTGGAGACGGGTAGGTTTACGTAAATGTAAGGTGGGAGGAGTTGGATCTAGATCCAACCACACCCCCTAGATCTTGTGTTCTGCAGTGAAGACCTTCTCAGAATTATTGACACCCTTGGTAAATACAAACAAAGAAGCCTCTGAAAATACATCTGCATTGTTAATCCTTCTGATCTTTTATTTTGAAAAATTCACCAAACCCTTTAATCCTTTCCCTGAAGTAAAACAATTTAAAATGTATGAAATAAATGTTTTTTCTCAAAAATACGTTGCCCACAATTATTGACACCCTTTTACTGAATACTTTTCTAAACCTCCATTTGCCAAGATAACAGCTCTGAGTCTTCACCTGTAATGCCTGAAGAGGTTGAAGAACACCAGACAAGAGATCAGAGAACATTCCAGGTCCATGTTGGTGCTTCTCTTTAGTTCACCCCACTCATTTTCCATTGAGGACTGGGATTGCCATGGCAGAAGCTTTGATTTATGTTCAATGACCCATTTTTGCCTTGATTTTTGTTTTTGGATCATTGTCCTGATGAAAGATACGATGTCCCATTATAAAACTTTTTTTTGAAAACAGGTTTTGATTTTTATTATGTTGTTATTTGATAGAATCCATCATTCCATCTGAACAAGATATCAAGGGCCTCTGGCAGATACAGCGGTATATTTTTTTGTACACATGGGGTAATTTTTTACCCCTGTGTGCACCAAACCCATTTTGTGTGTTTTCTGCCAAAAAAGTATTTTTTTTTTAGTTTCATCTGACCACAGAACCTAGTCATATGAAGATCCAGTCGTGTCTGGCAAATGAATATGCTGGAATTGGTTTTTAGATAACAGCATTTTCTTTTCTTGATTTTTGTTTTCTCAAAGCCCTCCCAAACAACATGTGATAATGTAGGTGATGTTTGATCATTTTTTGAGGCTTTATAACCCCAAAACTCAACTAATTTCTGCAAGTCTCCAGCTGCGATCCTGGGAGAGGGTTTGGCCACTCAAGCTATTCTTCTCACCTTGCATTAAGACAGTTTGAACACGTCCTCTTCCAGGCAGGTTTATAACATTTTTTGTTCATTGGAAATTCTTAATTATTGTCCTGATGGTGGAAATGGGAATTTTCAAAGCTTTAACTTTTTCTTACAGACACTTTCTATTTTGTAAAGCTCAACAATATTTTCTTGCACATTACAACTATGTCCTTTGGTTTTTCTCATTGTGATGGATGAGCAAGTGAATTTGGCCTTTGTTTTCCTTCATATTTATATTCCTGTGAGACAGAAGGCCATGGCTGGACAAATTCATGTTTGTAGTCACCCTCGTGTGCTAAAAATGCACAGTAAATAAGAAAGGCAATATACTTCAAAAATATTTTATTCATAAAAATTTCTAGTGGTGTCAATAATTTTGGCCAATTTGTATTTGAGAAAAAAACATTTATTTCATGATGAGATTGATGTAAAACAATTGCAAGTGTGGGGACAATGAAAGGTTAGATTTTTGTGATTTTTTTTAAATAAAAGATCAAAACGATTAACAATGAAGATTTATTTTCAAAGGCTTCTTTGTTTATTTTTTAATCAAGGGTGTCAAAAATTCTGACCACGACTAACTTTCTTTCATATGTGGAACAGAAGAAATTTTGAAGAATGTCATAAGTGCAGCAGAGGGCAAGATTAATGAAAATATTTATTTTGTGTTTAAAAAAAAAGTTAAACAGGTTTCATTTTTGGGTGAACGGTCCCTTAAAAATGTAAAAAATCTGAAACCCGAGTAGATTGTTTGTGCTGGATAAAGTTAGCAAAATTACAACAATCAGGTATGCAGGGGAAAAAATTGAATTTACACCACAAATATAACAATGCCATCAAGACATCAGTTTACCATCTCTTTATGATATGAGGGGAATAGTATTTAGTCTGCATTAGAAAGTAACTTTCCCTTACCGGACAGTATACAATCCACACAAAACCTCAACCAATTAAACATTAGACAAAGAGCAAGGCCAACATTCCAGACAGTTCAAATCACACATCTGTGGATGGAGAGTATTGACCAGAGCAGTGGAGAAAAACACAATATACAAGCACTGAGACACCTGACACTATTTTAAATAAATCCCAATTCTTTATCAGTCTAACTTGTCATTTATCTCAGACCATGAAATTGCCAGTGCCTTTCACTCACATTATAGTGAAATACAACAGAAGCTAGCTAAGCTGCTAATGATGGTTGTGGGCTCTGTTTTAGAGCTTAAATGGTCGAATGGTATGTTTTCTCTCTGAGGATCAGACACTGGAAAGCATTATGCTAGATGAACACCTAATGTCTCAGTCTACTTAAATAATTTAAATCCAAGCCTGAGGGAAGAACCACGAATTGTTCTGAAATTGCCTTTAAAAATATAAACAAAATAAATAAGTAAACAGGTACAGTATTTCTAAAAATGTTTTTACTTTGATTGCTTTATTTCATCCCTGTCTAGCACGACATTCGCTGAATGAACGTTTCACTGGACTGAGTCGCACTGGCGATGATGTACAGTACTAACAGACTTTCATTTAATGTGCTGTGATACTTCACACATTAGACAGTTTTTACTCTCAAGTGTAAATCAGCTGGATGAATTAGTCACATCTGCCCCTTTAATGGACCATCTAAATCTCAAACACACTTAAGAACATTTAATCAACATCCCTCATCACTTTTTTCCACACGTTGACTTTTAATAAAAAAACAAATGTTAGGATGTCATTTGAGGTCTACTCAAACAGTAAGTTTTGGGACCTGAAAACATGAACGTAAAATCTAATTTAAAGCTACCGTATAAAACTGTTTCTAATTATATTAAAAGTATAGTCAGTGTAATAAACTGGGGCAAACCTTACACCTCTTACCAACATCAGCCATCAGCAATAAGATGTGCCGGCCTGCTAAAAAATACCCAAGCTTTCCATATTTGTCTTTCTTCAGTCAAAACAAAGGCAGTCGGCCTTGTATCTCTATAATACCTTGCTTAATAAGACTCCCATATATTTGGTTGCCATCTGAACAGCAAGGTTACAGCAGCATAACATTACACGAACCTAAATATTAATCTAATGTGAAAGCAAACCGAGGACAAGATATCCATCTGAATTACAAGGTTGTGCTATAACAGTAAGGAAATGCGTCAGGAACAGGCTTCAAATCAAAATAACTTATTCTAGAAACAATAATGTGTGAGAATCACCCATTTCCCCCTCTTACTTTACCAAGAATTATTTCTCAACAGCAATTTATATGAGGAACAATGCAAAAGGTCCATTACTTCTAAATTTCATAACTGAAGTAATATTCCCTTAAACTATATGGTGCACCTTCCCATATATGTAGCAGTTCCTTCTTTTTATTTTAACAATAAAATGCATAACGTAAAATTTCCAACAGAGTACAGAGCACTGCCTTAGTTTGTAATATTACAAACAGTGAAACTAATGACTAATATGAAAATCCTGTTATGTGTCTACAGTACATTATATACTGCGTCATATCAGGGCTCAACAACGATTTTTTTCTGCATGATTGATTGTTATTATGTTAACAATGGTTTTATTCTACTTGCTAGAAATATTTATATTTTTAATTAAATGGGTTTTATTAAGGGTTTATATAACGTTCACTATTTTTTTTCTTTACAAAAAAATCCAACAAGCAGGTTATGCATATAATTTAACTCCATAAATTCGTAAACTAGCTGATTCGTTCATAGTTTTCAACATTTTTACTGATGAATTGAATATTGTTTTTGCACTTTCATCAAAACTTGAATGTTGTTGCTTGCTAACTGTTTATGTTAGCAAGCTTGATAACATTATCTTGGTGACAAACAAGTAGAATTGGCAACAACAGTAAAGCATAAACCTTTAAAAGGAAGGAATAAAAATGAAAGTCCAGGATCAATAAATTAATTTCAATGGCGGGGTTGCACTGGCCCAAAAAACCAAGTGACAGTTCTACGAATTGGTTTCAGGCCATCCTTATTGTTGAGCTTAATATATGAACACCACCACCTTGTGGAAGTCTATTGACTTAACGTTTGGCCCACCCATTATAAGACAGAGACATATCACCTGGTTTGTTCTTGTCAGCATTCTAAAACTGAAAGCCACATTTAAAAGATTTATGTCGAAGTTTTGAGGAATTACCCAACAGACAATTACTCAATCCATTTTCTGCACATGCTGTGAGCTGTATGACAATGGACGGTGAAGGCTTACACAAAGAAAAATGAGGCGTCATATAATGCACACTGTCCTAGCAGCACACTCCAGATATCTTTGCTGATGCTTGTAGTCTGTCTGCAAGGAGTCGGCTCATGTTGCAGCAAGCTCTCAGC
>JAUZSZ010000116.1:17295207-17307908 GCA_034780575.1 Labeobarbus marequensis | reverse complement strand
CAGAGATACTCATCGTAGGACACCTGCAGCCTGACCAGCTCATTGGAGATCTTCAGCATCTGGTTACACTGGTCATTCATGTAGGGTAGTTTCATCCTCTCCCTTTAACACACACAGAGAAACATTCACATTCTGCAAGCATTTCACAGCACTGACAAATGCAAAGTCTATACTATTCAAAGATGACTGAAAATTACATTTCCTAGTTGAGCATGAGTTGTTCCATCATCCACAAGTGGACAAAACACTGCATGTAATACATAATACCTAATAATACAGAACATCTTCTGTAATTCATGAGATGGCAGAGAAACTGACATCTTTCCTTCAAAAATGGTAAAAATGCATTTTGTCCATTGTTTGGTATTCTTAAGATATTTACAAAAGCAACACTGACTCATTTATTATAGACTTACAATGTATGCATAATTGTTTTTACAATATGCAGTTGTACAATATATTTGTAAATAATATACACAATTTTAAAAGTTGTTGGAGCTTAGATGCTATTTTAGCAATTCACTTACGTTAAATTTGATATACAAAATTTCATAATAAATCATATAAACACTGAATGTTGAACTGAAATATAAAACGTTATAAATGTTATATATGATGCATATACAATGCATTCTCTTATATCAAATATCTCTTTTTGCATCGAGTAGAGCATTTTATAAGCTATCACACACCATGTAAATTAACATTAAAATAATGTCAAATAAAAGATGATACACACCAGACTAATCCGCCAACTGTTTTCCATTTTTTAAATAGGAGACTTTGGATTTTGAATTAATGCGCATTTGACTGCCTTTAGATTACGTGACATTTTACTATGACTAGACACAAGCTTAAAAACCACATAATCTGTCACTGAAAGCCAGAGCATTCCAATTATGGGTAGTAAAGGTGGACTCACTCATTGATGACGAGGTCTGGAGCAAAACACAACATGCCTCCGTTACACTGCTGGTAGGATCTCCAGCCCAAGCCGAAGGACATGAGGAAGAGCCAGGAGCACTGCAGCAGCGTCATCTGGTCATCCAGGTGCAGGTTTCTGAAGCCTTAATGTGACAGAGATATCAACGCTTAAAAAATACCATCTCAAGAGTCCTACAAAAGCAACATAGTTCAAAATATGAAGAACAATCTGAAACAAAGAGCTGCAAAGAATCATTGAAGAGCCATCAATTTTGGCTTTGCTTCAAAATGTAAAAACGGTTTTAATAACGGTTTGATTTTGAGATTTAATTTCAGCCAGTAAAATAATATTATATGATTGCTGTAGCTTCAGACGCAGCTTTATAATGACATCTCTCTCTCTTCTGATTTTGAAGTCAATAAAATCAAAACCAACTCTTTGGCTCATAAGAATAATAACAATCTTTCCTGATATCAAAACCTCTCAGAGACACTGGGCTTTGTTCGTGAAACTGGAGCGGAACGAATTTCTGTAAATCGTTCATGAAACCACCGTTACATAAAACGTCAGACTCAACTGAACAAATTAATCATTAGGACCAGATATATCCGTCACATAAGGAAAGAGAAAGTGACCACTTTAACTTTGATCTTTCACATGTTTTCAAATCTCTGAAAGTAATTACTTGTGTTGTCAGAATGCTAAAATGGCTAGAGCATAATGTTGTCTCTTTAAAGAGGATGTACAGCTCACAGAAATGTGTTTGCTCAAGCGTGTGGCTCTTACATAATCCTCTTTCACAAGTATTTTGCCCACTAGGCCTATGACACATAACTAGCACAGAGCAGAGAAGAGAAGAGAGAGAAACAATGGTTGCAGCCATTAGAAAATCATGTGCTTCTTTTCTCACGCCACTGGCCGGTGATGTCCACAGTGTGGGTCCTAAGCTTCTAGTAGTCCATTCATTTGAAAACTATCCCACTTTCAACTACCACACTGGGTTTCAGATCTATGCACTCACTCACATGCAGCTCATTTCCTTTTCTCTGGCAATTAATTCTGTTCAAATCTATGGTATGACAAAAAACTTATTTCATGGCTGTTACATTTTTTTTAACGATATCGATATTCATCTCAATATGGACTTTATTTTCGCTACTAAAAATAAGAGCGAAGAATCACATTACAAACACATCAGAACAATAATACAAGTTAAATAAATTAAAGGGTTGTTTTTTTAGCTACTGTAGGTTTATTTAAGATTAATAATCAAGTGTATAGCTACAACACTGAGTATTCGTGATTGTGTGAATCACATACGAATTGATTCTTATTATAGATCCAAAAGAGATCCAGAGAAACTGACTGTTTTTATATGAATATGCCACACAATGGGCATTTTGAAATTTGTGAATTTGTGATAGCATGCTGTCTGTGCGTGTGCTTCAGCTGTATGTCAGTGCATGAGCGCCGCATAGAGTTCTTTTTCACTGCTTATTGCGCTTAACTATTTTACGTCTAGCACATCACATTCTCTATTTTCTCATTCATGCATGTTTCTTTATCACTCTTGGGTCTATATAATTTTTTAAGTAGTTCTGTGCTATGCAGATATGTTTGCATATCATGAAATAAATGGTATAGCAAAATCTCTAACGAAAGACACTTTATATGCTGGTAATTATACATACAGTCATACCGCCAGGCCCTACAATGGAGAGATTTTTTCGTTTCTCAGCCCAGACATTGTCAGCCTGCCCTCAGATGCTCATTAGATCTCTAGCACAACTGACCTAACATTTGACCCTATAAATACACATTTAAGATGCCAGCATATCTCCACAATGACCTTTAGGCAACAAGAAGTATTTTTTCAAGTGGGAGAAAAGAGGAATACAATAAGGGAATACAAAATGAAACAAAAAAAAAACAAACCAAAAAAAAAAAAAAACAAAGCAAAGCAAAACAAAACTAAACTTAAAAGCAAAGCAATGAAAAAATCACCTTTATTTATATAGTTTTATACAATACAGATCATTTCAAAGCAGCTTCACTGGGATTAATTTGAAAATAATGATTCAAAACAAAAAAAAAACAAAAAGCAAAACAAATAAACATATAGAGTTTTATACAACACACAGATCGTTACAAAGCAGCTTTACAGGGATGAATTGGAAAATAATGATTCAAAACCAAAAACAACATAAAACAAATGGATGTGTAATGATTAACTGTATATCAGCTAATACTGAGGGCTCACCAGGAAGGGCTTTGGCCCACTTGACAGCAGAGACGACCTGGCGTCCTCCCAGACGGTTAAGCGTGGTCATGAGGCGGGTGGAGGTATCCGGGATGGTGCTGTCATAGCCCGCATAAATGATCTCAGGCTCAATGGCTTTGAGCAGGGACAGCATGGTGGGCACCAGCTGGGGCATGGCTTTGGGCACCAGCGAACACACACGCTCATCAGGCGGAGCCGGGGCCTGCTCACTTGAGGACGAATGACCCCGTAATCGCATCAGTTTCTTGTTTTTCCGAGCTAAAATGAAGGGGAGAAATTTGATTATTTGATAATTCAATGAATAGTAATTTCATCTGAATGTTTAAAACAAGGCATAACGGTTCATAGTTACTTGATTATTGCATGACTAAATCAGTGACTAAATACACTTTTGCATCTTGATACAATCTTTGGGAAATTAATCCTTATAGCTTCTGTTGATGCTCAGGTTTTGTAACGAGTTAGTGACAAGGATGTCAAAGATGAATAGAAAGGAAATCTTTTGAAAATCTAGTTTAAAACAAGTTGTGCCAAGTTGTGAGATATACTTTTTGTATTCATTCACAACCATTGTTGAAAAATGCTTGCATCTTCAAAGAAGCAAAAATGGCTTGAAACTTTTAAGTAGCATTTTCTATACACAACAAGTCAAGTCAAATTTATTTGCATAGCACTTTTCAAAATAAACCGTTTCAAAGCAGTTTTATTTTAATTGTTTACTTAATGCTTTAACATCGAGCAGTTTTAGTAAAGGGTGATATGACAAAGTTTGTTGATGATATAGATGATACACAGTTTGATTTAGTTATTTTGTATTTATTCATTATGTAGCATATATATCAATGGCACTTTTAGTGACTAGGACTGCATGACATTAATGACAATTACAGAGAGCAGCAGAGAGAAGATTCAAAGGTATTACAGTAACATGCTGAGAGTTATTAAAGCAACAAACTGCGTGATTTTTATGAGCACAAGCTACATGATGAATATTTGCAGCATCTGGGGCATATGAGTAAGTAGTTGAATGAATTTAAGATACAGTTTGTTGTAAGTGTGTTGAGAGTCGCTGAAATCGCGTTTGGTCTCATACTGTATCGCGTCTCTTGTCAGTGTCTGCACTTGCTTGGCCATTTTGTGTGATAAACAGGAAAGTGGGTCCAGCTGAATTCAAATAGCGATTTGTTAGACGGGTATAAATAAGGTTATTATACCGCGGCAGCGGTCGCGGCAGCTCATCGTGTAAAGCCCTCCTCATGTGAAGCCCGAAGAGTGTGACCATCGACTCACCGACTCCACCGGGCAGGGACACCAGCAAAGGATATAAGTATCGCTTTTTATTTTTCCTCTTTCCTACTACTTGTTTCACTTCTGTTTCAGTTTTATAACCATTTCTTACTATGTGTAAGTAAGTTGTTGTTGTTCTAAAACGTGTGTTTGGCTCAGTGTTGATGTCTGTATAGGTTGTTTATTCCATTTTAGTTTGATTTAATTTCAGTTATTTTAGTAATTCATACTACATGGAAATGAAATAATATATATTGAATTTATTTTTTACATGTGTGTGGCTGTACATACACGTAGTTGTTTTTTGGTGTTTAGCTTAGTGTTATGTAAGAAGCATTATTATACTCTTACTTTTTGTTGTTTTAATATTTTGAATTGTTTTTAGCTTTATTTATTTATTTATTTCATTTAAATGTTTAGTATTGAAATGTTGTTGTATGCATTTGTCATTTTTATTTAATTTCTTTTTCTCTTTTTTTATTTATTTTTTTTATTTTTGTAAGTGTGTATATGTACTAATTACAGAGTTTTGACTTTTGGTTTTGGTTATTTTTTCTTATTTGTAAGTCACTTTGGATAAAAGCGTCTGCTAAATGACTAAAAGTAAAGTAAAGTAAGTAAAAGTAACTTATTGCTGTTTATTGCAGTTGCAAAATTCCTAATTTAAGTAAATATCTAATATTTAGATTTTATTACTGCTTGATTTAAATGACAAAAAACTTCACAGTTCCTTGTATTCCAACATAAATCTTTCCGTTATTACAGACCGTCTTTCTCTCAGCTGAAAACACCAACCTCTGCAGTTCCCACACAACACAGACTCTGTTGTGACATCTATAAACTCAAATCGCTAAAAACGCACAAGGCCGCATGACAAAAGGAACGCCACAGTTGAAATGTTGTTTTCTTTTTAGATCACAGTGCAATAATCTTCTGCACCAGGGATCAATAATTGAGTTTGCTCTCTACACCTGATAATCTGACATGCTCATCCCACGGGTTTACACTGTCTCTCTCGTTTCTGACACTCATAGACTGTTGATGCTTTACGGCTGGACTTACTTGATATAGTATGGCACTTTGTTGGGGGATATGGCACGTTCCCAAGGAATCTGCACCGAGCCTGGAGTGACAGAGAAAGAAAGAGGGCAATATCAATCAGACAGACATGTCGAGCATGAAAAGCTATTCTGAAAATCTCAAACGGCACCGCTCAAGGTTCTTCAAGCATACTGCTTCCACACCGAGAGGCTATTAAACAACAGCACCTCAAAAGTGTTCAAAATGGTAGAAAGCTTTTCTGAGTGGAGCTTTGCAAACCTCTTTATACGGAACCCCTAAGGTCAAAGCTGTTCTGCTATGAGATACAAATGGTGAAAACTGAGCACTATATGGTCACTGAGGTCATTCTGCACTCCATTTAGAAGGCTTTAGCACTCATGTCTTCCTTCCCAGGTGCTTTTACAATCTGAAACGAATTAGGTGCCAGCATTTTTAAAATATTTGGTTTATGTACAATTACATTGAGTATTATCTTCCCTCTAGACAGTGGCAGACCAAAGGAGAAAGTGAGAGAACAGGGCACGACCTCCGCACATAATGCACATAACTAAGTACACTATGTATTTTTATTTCTCTATCCTAACTCACTCTCTGTTCCAGTGAAATCACAAAATGAAGTGGCACAAAATAAACCAGCAATACTGTGCTACTGACAAGCAGGTACGATTTTAAATTGATTTTGATTATTAAAAAATGATTGGCAGTCGAGCAAGATCTTGCTAAAACAACAAATAATCCTCTGAGCCTCATATTCAGATAAGGCGCTGAGCTAAAGGCTAATAAGCTAAATGAACTAACTCTTAAACTATGCACTTAGTTTTTGTTTTTGGTTAAAGCAAAACAGCTTTTTCTAGAATAATTGTATGTCAGAATTTTACATTTACATTTGAATGATATTTCTCTATAGTGCTTTTCATGTGTTTTTGTGTAAAACCTATTTTAATAAGCAAAAAATGCAGCTTTAAAATTCAACTGTGAGTATTTAAGGGAGCTTCGTTCATAACTGAGGGTCAAATCTTTGCCCAGACCGTGTCAAAATGGTCCACGTTAAGACCACGTACCATAACACTTCTTGGAATGTCACTTGAAATGTAGTACTGATTTGTAGCGATTTAGAGAGCCAGAAAAGTTTGGACAACTTCTAAATGAGGCTAAGTGTGTAGAAGGCACTGTCTTTGTCCTGCAATGTTAGACCGGGCAGTGAGTGACAGCGAGAATTAATAAAGTCACAGCCCATCCTGCCCACTTAAACACAGTCCTGCCAACCCCTCTCTGCTAAGCTCCACCAGCCCACCCCTCTCCCTATGCTCAGCATCACACTTCAGAGGAAGACTCTACGGCTTCAAATGAGTTACCACACTTACTGGAAAGAAAGTGCTGTGATCCGGGGCCAAAATCTCTGTGGGCATCTTGCAACTGTTTCAGACGTTCTTCAATAGACCCCTTGAGTGGAAAAAGAGAAACAGTCAGACTGAAGAATGGATTACTTTACACACTACATCAAAGTTCTCTGATGGGGTAATGGAGTAGTTCACCCAAAAAACTGAATGTCATATGGGTTTGTAACACTCAGAGTGTCGGAGAGTACAGTAAGTGACAATTTTCACTTCTGGGTCTCTTTAGGTTTTGTTGCAAATGTGTAGCAGTCTGTTGTCCTCATTTGGTTTTTAGAGAATACACATGATAATACTGACTGATGAGCAGTGACTGAGATAATGTTTAGATAAGTCTGTATGTGGTAATGAGGAAAGTGGTGAGGGTGTTACACAAGAAGTTTGCTAAGAGTAATCCACATTCGTCGTCGCCACCAGCCAGCCATCTCTGGGGATGGTGGACTGCCTAATTCTCAGATATTTACAATGTAAATCATTCACAAGATGTCAAAACACTGACATATACAAAGGCCAAGAAATCCACTCAAGCATGAAGTATTTTCTTCCCCTCACTCTCCTCCTCTCTGTATTCTCTCTGTTTCTGAGAGGTTTTTCAAGGACAACCAACACTGCTGTGGCATAACAGAAAGATAATTCTGCCCTGTGTATACGCAGACATTTCTGTTAATCAGTGTAGCTATTGAGACACTAATTGTCTTGTTAGATAAACATCGGTTGTGTGAATTTATCATGTTCGTTTAGCACAATTAACTATTAAAAAATACAATACAGTTCAAATGTTTGGGGTCGGTAAGATTTTCTAAAATAGAAATGACCACTTTTATTCAGCAAGGATGCAATAAATTGATTAATAGTGACAGAAAAGACCTTAACAATGTTATAAAAAAATTCTATTTCAAATAAATGCTGTTCTTTTGAACTACATATTCATTGAAGAATCCTGAAAAAAAAAGTTCTTTCAGTTACAAATCGGCATATTAGAATGATTTATGAAGGATCATGTGAAGGTGAAGACCGGCGTAATGGCTGTTGAAAATTCAGATTTGCCAACAAAAGAATCTTAAAAAAAAAATAAATAAATAATCAACTGTGTTTTTCAGATAAATGCAAATAAGAAAAATCTTAAATCTTAAAAAGTCCTTGAATGCTGTCATCTGTCTTATTTCAGCAAATATACCGTTATTTGCATTTCATTAATTACTAAGGATATCGTATTATTAATTAAATATATTATATAATATACATTCATTTTAAATTTGTGATTCCATTGAAAGCACTAGCAAACATGTATAAAAATTTGCAGGTTAAAACCCAAGGATTCATCAACAGAGCATTTCTCATGACATTCATACTACAAAGACAAAGAGATGTGATCACGCACACTTGTGCTGTTTGTCTTCTGTCACATTAGGTCACACAAACTGCTGCAGATATGCATTTCATAGTCATTTTTCGATAACTGGATTTACACACTCCCCCACACTCAAGAGTACTTCTCATTCTTCCTGGATCTCTTTCTGGCTCTCTTAAGCTCATCACACACATAAAACAACCAGATGCAATCGAAACACTCGATTTCATTTTACATCTTGTCTTTTTTTATCGTCGGAAAGGCCTTTGTTTTCCCATAAGCATGTAGACAAAAGGCATTCCCCGTGACCAATGATAATGGAGCCATCACCGCTCTCAGCCAGGCAGGACCGGTGTATTATATTCCATCTCCTAAGCTCCATTTTTCATAGTGTATATGCACTAACTTAGCTGGCTGGAGCCATTGCTGGCAATGGTGACCATTGCACTGTATGATCTCCATAGGGGTCCATTAGTGATGGTGGGCAGGTAAGGATGAGATAAGGATGGTGCGAATTCACTACCTGCAGAAGTTTCCATCTATTGTTGAGGTGCTCCAGAGCTCTGGCATTCTCCATGGACAAGTGCACATCAGATATGGCCAGCTGGTGGGCCAGGTCATTTATGTGTTTCATTCCTTCCTTCACCTGGGCCAGCTCTTCTTTAAATAGCTACAACAGAAAGCGATAAAGAGATGAATGGTCAACACCACACACACACACACACACACACAAAACCATAATCATGCCATGAATTACTCAAACTTTCCATCTGATTTCTGGGTGCACTGTGCATTTTTATGTTACATTTATTGAGTGTTACAATTATGCCTGCTCTGATTTAAAGCAATAAAAAAGCCCTGGAATTGAAAGGCTAGCCATAGGGTGGATATTTTAATGTTTAAAGAGATCTTTTTATCCATTCACAGCCGACACTGGTCCATTTTCATTTCACCCGTCACCGCTGTTTGCTTCCTTCCACACACTTACATTGAGGTGCCACACTGGGCGTAAGCGCAAGAGAGACCCAATCTGTCGATGGCAGAGAGTGAAACTGCACCAAATGTGTGTATGTGTAAGTGTGAAAAGACTCAACATGTGTGACAGCAAACTGGTCGCAAGAGAATTTTTTTAAAATGCAGGGAGAAATATTTTGTAGTGGAAATTTTAATTGAAACACACTACCATTTAAAAGTTGGGTTTAGTACACCAAGGCTGCATTTATTTGACCAAAAAAATAGGGTAAAACAGTTTCAAATAACTTCTATTTTAATATACTTTAAAATATAATTTATTACTTCTTCAGTGTCTTCAGTGTCACATGATCCTTCAGAAATCATTCTAATATGAAGAATATTAGAAAGAAAACAGAATAAGAAAGAAAACAGCTCTGATTAACTGATCAATGCTAATTAATGTTTTTGTGGAAACTGTGGTATATTTTTTTCCAGGATTCTTCGATAACTAGAAAGTAAAAAAAAAATTAATATAGTATCTTTATTGTCACTTTTGATCAATTTAATTGAATGCATCCTTGTTGAATAAAAGTATTCATTTATTTAAAAAAAAGATGATTTAAAATGTTGTTGTTTTTTTAGGAATAAATAAAAAGAAAAATCAGATTTTCAATGAGGTCTCAGAATTTTGAATCCCACAGTATGGGGTCCCCGGCAAGAGGTAACTGTAAGAGCAGTAGGACAGCAGGAGCCTTGATCTTGTAGCCTGTTCATACATTGACATGCAGCCAGGAAAACGAATGAGAAACTGTAAGTCTGCAAGACCTGCCATGTCGGTTTTGACAGCAGGGGAAACACTGATAAATGCTCCATCTCCTGTCAGAGCGTAACACGAACAAGTCAGCTCACGGTGTCCGGCTTCAGCCTGAATTAAAAACTCAACGTATTGCATCAGGGTACAGCTCTAGGCAGACAAACTTGTTAATTATTAAATTACACAGTTGCACATGTACTGTACTGTACTATTCACAAAAAAAGCACATTACATCACAAAAAAATGTGTTTACATTAATAGAGAAACAGAAATATCATTTCCTCACATAAGAAAGCCTTTTGAGACCCAGACGGCAGAACTGAAACTCTGACTCACTGATGTACATGGTATTACTGTAGATAGATACCTACACTGTTCCATATCTATAATAACTCTGCTTATCTCCACGGGAACAACCATGATCATATCGTCAATAAAAAGACCTCCTACTGCACAGCTGTAGGAGTCTGGGTCTGTACATCGTCGCTGGTAGATTACGAGGGAAAACATTAGGGAGACCCGTTTTGGAATGGCATGGTAGATTACAGGATAACATATTCAGATGCCTCATCTTTCAGTCATTTTATTGTTGCGACACTAATCTCTGTGTTTGATCATAGTCAAATGACTGTGTACAGTATCTTAAGGGCAAAACTAATAGCAGCATACAGCTGAGTGAGCTGTACAATTATCAGAAAACCATAAAACACACAGGCTGGAAAGTGAACATCCAGAAAGTGAATGGCGGTCAAGATATAAAAATGCCACCTACGTATTATGGCCGCCATTTGCCTTCTGGCTCTCCCTTGTTACAGTACATAAGTAAAATGTAATGAACTGTTAGGATGGCATAAAGGACAATTGGTATGCACCTGCTCAACTTCCAGGATCTCCAGACTTGAAAAACGAGCAGGTAACGTCATTACGGACCCTTCTTACCTAGGACACAGCCTGAATCTTCTGCTCTGCCCTCAGGCAGATGCTACAGATCACTGTGCACTAGAACATCCAGCCACAAAGACAGTTTTTCCACAGGCCATCACCACCTTGAACAGCTAGCATACCCACTACTATGTACCTGTTTTTGTATTTCAGTGTACTTATGGTTTTTTTATGCCATCTGGGCATTAGGCAATAGATGCATTATACAGTTGCATATACTCTACACAAGTATGTAGAGCTCTGAAAAATCATAAATTCCTTGTGGGTTTTTGCAAACGTTTTGGCGATTAAAGCTCATTCTGATTCCTTTTGATTCTGAAATGAAACAAAATAAAATAGTATAATATAATATAATGTAATATAATAACAAATTAAAACATTTAATTAAAAACAAATAGAAATATTAAACAAAATAAAAAAATAAAAACAAAATAACAAATAAAATAACATTTGTGTAATGAAAAAGAGAGAACAAAAACCTTTCAAAACTGAAAAAAATAATAACTCCCCCAAAAAACCCAACAATCTATTTGATTCAAACACATTCACATCGAGCAAATCACATCACACATTCACACAGTATATTTAATTTAAAGTCTAAAAAAATCACTTGCTTAAACCCTACAGGGAAATGAAGTGAGAGAAAAAGTAAAAGACCTTCTATGCCATTAAAGAAGTGTGCCCTGTGGAGAGTCTCATTACAATCTGGCAGAATATCTTAGAAATAGTAACTGAGCAAGCTGTGAGGTCCACTAACAAATGAAAAAATATCTGAAGTCCATCAGAACTCCTCACATAATACATCAACATCTAGACATAAAAATACATTTACATACAAAAATATAAATGCACCCCTGAACCTCTTCATTCTTATCTATTTAGGCAGCACATCTAAAAGTAAACTGGGTACATGGATCACAGTGTCTCAGCAGCCAGCCATACAAAATCAATATAAAGTCACTTTTCACTTCTTAAACATGCCTGCCAATGAGAGATGTAATACTGCAGTTTGGGTATTTTATAAAGTTTTATTTACTACTTCCAAAATAGAATGATTCAATGAATAGTTGTTTAAACAGCAATACTGTTGCAGTGATATCTGTTTGTAACTATAGCACTGGTATGTGCACTGTGATTTAATATCACATAATGTCATGTAAACTCTAATGCACCCTGATCCATCCTAGACAACATCTGAAAGTCCGCCTACTCACATCAATCAACCATTGTGCCTATATTATGTTTAAACTTTGACGGTTTTGTGCAGCTTTAAAAATAAAATAAAATAATTGGTACACATACACGCAGGAGACTTTACAGAACCTCCTGTCATGCAGTGACACAGATCATATGAATCACGGCAAACATGACTAAAATAACCCTGACAATTCTACTCAAAACGTCACAAATGCAGGGAGACTCAGATTTATCTAGAGGCTGCCTTGCTCTGTTATGCTTTGTGCATGCAGTAACACACTGAAGTAGTAACTGATGTATGTAGTTACCAAATCAGACACCATTCCCTTTAAAATCCAATCAGAAAAGTGTAAACAGCTATTTGTCTGCATTAATCACTCGTGATCAAGTCACCGAAGACGTATTACCTTGGTCGCGTCTATATGGTCCTGCAGCGAATCAATAAACAGGTCTCCCACAGGCTCCCAGGCATCCCTCACTCCCTCCGCCTGCTC
>JAUZSZ010000116.1:17155926-17169409 GCA_034780575.1 Labeobarbus marequensis | reverse complement strand
TAAATTAGTCTCCTACTTTTCTACAGATCAGGGCTGTCTGTGTTGAGCAAATGCTTTGGTTTGTTTTATTGTTTTAATATCAATGTAGAACAATATTGCCAATAAATATAAAGTTTATATACACTTATGTTTGAAATTTCTCCCACAAGGCTTAAATTGACCCCAAGAGCAGCCATGATCAAAATGGATAGTGTTTTAGAGGTCACTGATGCTTACCGAAAGTAGTTGAAAGATCAACAGACTGTGCATAAGCTGCTGGAACTTCCTCTGTGTTTATCTTGTTCTTTCGTTTTACGTTAACAGTCTTCTTTTTTCTCGCTCTTTCCTCTTTTCCTGTGAATAAATAGTTTAAAAGCATGAAAGGGAATAGGATGCAGTATATTTCATAGTTTTGATGACACTTAAGTTTCAATACCTCTAGAGGGTTTAGAAACCTCGCTGTTGGGAGACTCTGGTAGACTCGAGTTCTCTTCTTTTACTTTGGCTTTGCGTTTCATTGTTCTTTGTTTGGGAGGCAGTAATGCACTGCTGGCTTTATCTTTCTGGCTGTTGTGGTCCTGTTCTGCTTCATTTCCTTCCGTCTCCTCCATCTCTTCTTCATTTACTCCTCTGCTTGGACTCTCCTTCTTAATTTTAACCTTCACCTTCTTCTTTTTGCTTAGTTTCTTTTTTAAAGAATTGTCCTACAATGCCAAAGGGTAAATCAAATAGTGAAGTCAATTAAACAATACTACAGATTTGTTAAAAATTCCACGATAAAGATATTTAACCTTATTTAGAATGTTTTTGATCGGTTGCAGAGTCCCATTTTTCCTCACAGTTTCATTGTGCTGTTCTTGGCGGATATCAGTTTTGCTCATACGTGTTCTGCAAGACAAGATGAGTTGCATGCATCTCATTATCTTATATGTACACAAATTAGCATATATTTGTCACTGTTCAAAAGTTTGGGTCAGTTAGAATATTTTTTTTTTATTCAGAAAGAATGAATAATAAAATGTTAACAAGAAAAAGTGATAGTAAAGACTTTTACGTTGGTACAAAACATCTATTTTAAATAGACGCTCTTCTTCTGAGCATTCTATTCACCAAAGAATCCTGAAAAACTTCATAATAGTTTATATAAAATGTAAAAAGATTTTACATTTTAACTGTTTTCAACATTGATAAAAAAAATAAGAAATGTTTCTTGAACACCAAATCAGCATATCAGAGTGAATTCTGAAGGATCGTGTGGCACTAAAAACTGTAGTAAAGTAATGGGTTTCTAAAAATTCAGCTTTGCCGTCACAAGAGTTATATATTAAATATATATTTAAATTGAAGTAGTTATTTTAAAGTGCAATAATATTTCATAATATTATTGTTTTACTGTATTTTTGATCAAATAAACGTAGCCTTGTTTAGCATAATAGACTTCTTTAACAAACATTTAAAAATCTTACCAATCCCAAACTTTTGAACAGTAGTGTAAATACGCATCCCTTACTTTTCCTCTTTAGATTTGTTCCGGCTCTTCTCTATTTTTCCTCTCCTTTCTCTTTCTTCTGGCCCTAATGGTCGCCTCCCGTCTCTCATCACACGGACACAGAGGTCAGGGTAGTCCAGACACACGGCTCGCAGTAGCCATCTGAGACCTCGCAGGGTTTTTCTGTCTGACCAGCGACGCAGGTCCATTGAGGCAGAACATGGTTCCTGTAGATGAAGAACAAACTGCTTAAGATACACTGTAATAAAGCTACTGGTAAGCAGTCAGAATGTTACCATAAACTTTAACATGGCATATTGTCAGTTCCTTTACTCTGGAGGTTTATCTTATGTTTTGCAGTTGTTTCACAGTACTCACAATGTGGCAAAGAGAACGGCTCTGGTTGACCAGCCTCTCTAGGGAGAGAATTTCAATGAGTTCATTTCCCAGCAGAGCATTTATTTTGTCCTGTTTATTTGCCAGCCTGTTATGAGATATAGAGATGGCCAAAATAAGCTGGACTGCAGGCAAATTTCTAACAGATACACATATTAGACACACTGAAGATGGTTTTGTACTGCTATTTGTACTTTGATAATACTAACTTTTATATTGATTTGAAAAAAATGGAATAGTTTGGAGCATTGTCAAAGAAAAATATTTGAATAAACTGATATATTTTCATCACAAAGAAGATTTATTAATTACAGCAGTTGTAAACAGGGGTTTCTTACACAAGAAGAGGTTTTCCTGCTACTCTTGGATGCTTCAGTAAGTCCACCAGAGCTTCTTTGACCTCTTTCATTCGTTGTCTGTCACAGGAATCCACCACAAAGATGATGCCGTGAGCTTCACCGTAATGTTCTCTCCAGGACCCCCGAACCTCTGGAGCCCCTCCCATATCCAGTATGTTAACCAAGTAGTTCTCCACCCTTAATTCAGTGCGGACACATCCATGAGTGGGACCTACATCTCCAGGGGGCACTGAACAAAGTTACATAACATTAAAACTCACCAAACTGCATTCAGTTTAGCAAATCTCTGGCTGATGTACTTTAACGTTTTTTAAAATTACCTAAATTACCTCTCAACATCCCTCTCACACATGATGTTTTTCCAGCCTTGTCCAAACCAACCACTAGAACCGTGATCTTCCTAGAAAATTTTTAAAGAAGGTTATTTAATATGCGGCATTTGTTGATAATTGGCTGGCCCCTTCTGATCAGCAACAACAAAAAATCATATAGAATTGTGTAGGATTTACTTGGCTGACAGGTACCTCAGTGGTTGCTGGAGTTTGGAGACCCAGCTGCAGCAATTGCTCATAAGGTTGAACATGTTGACCTGAGGAGGAGAGCACCAGGGAGAGCACCATCGTCTCCTTAACTCGTACCTGAGAGCAGATAATGGGGATACTCGATCATTTGTACTCAAGGCCTTAGAATACACGTAAACCTCAGCTGCTGTGTCTCGCACAGGCATTAACTTTAGGAATTAGGGATTCAGTAGACACTTATTTCTGACACCCACCCCTTAATACCTGTAATGCTCGAAAAGGATTTTATTTATATTTAAAAAAAAAAAAAAAGTTATTTTGTTTTTTAAGTGTTTTATTTATATTTTAAAATGCATTTTATTATTTGCAAATACTTACAAACATTTTTAATATTTTTTAAACATTTAGTTTTATATACGTTTAATTTTACAGCCAAACAAAACAAGACAAAATAACCAAACAAAAAGTAAAAAAAGAAAAAGTATGTTAACACAATTTTACAACAAAACAATATAAAACAAAACCTCTAGCCTTCTTTTCATGCTTAAGAATCAGTATAAGCCAACATTGTCCAGCATTTAGCCTTTATTTTCATGGCTTTAAACACTGCAAAAGAGCTGATTAGGCTTTGTTTTTGAGCAAATAGCAGAATAAGCTCTTCCATGGCTCTTCCAATAACCTGGTCATATTCAGATAGCAGCTGCCTGTCCAGTGCAGACACATAGTAGTCTAATCACATTTACAGGTGTCTGAGTTGTAGGAAGGTTTGCGATTTTAGTGCTTGGTCCATCACTGTACATCTGTTCAGTCCCATAAGCCTTTAAAGAGTAGTCTGAGTCAATTACGCTGTTCTCGTTTTGAACACCTGACCCCTTTATCCAAGCAGCATGCGCCGCTGTAGCCCACCGATCAGTTACTCTCTATGTTTGGAAAAGTAAAATAAGTCTTTCTACATAATAAAACTTTCTGACTGCTACCTTACATATAATTAAGGATGCTAAAACTGTCAGTTCTAAACTGCATATTTGACTACAGATACAAGACATAAACATGTTAGTGTAGATTATAAATACAGACTGTAGACTGATTTTAGGACCAAAAAAGTATGTTTCAGAGTGTTTGGAGACCACTGTAATTTTCAGTGTACTCCTCTGCACGATCACATGTGATCGTAAACAGCATAAACAACATATGCAGAGACATAATACCGCACATCATATCACACATATAGAGTTTATGTCTAGTCAATAAATTAAAAATATTACTCACAGTAGTATATCAGACTCCATGCGTTTTTGTTTGTCTCTCCAGAGACATTTTGCACAAGTCTGCTAAAAACTAATCAGGCTCAACTTATTCCTCTAATCCTGGCACCTCATGTGGGAGGAGCTTAGAAGGAACACCATCACATCCTTACATCCAACCATATGGGAGACAGGTGACAGCTGCCATTCTGCATGGTTTAACTGGGCTAAATGTAGACATCTGCCAGGTTAACAGCCAAATGTACATACACATCCTAACAAATACTTAGCTATATGAGTTATATGAATAGTTCATAGACATTTGCTTTGAGGTAAATGAGAAATATTTTATCTACTACTCGGTCTAATGCATATTACTTTGTAGAGCATCATAGTGTGACGTCATCCTGTTGTTTACACGCCACTTGCAGATAAATAATCCAAGTGATGCAGGCTCACTTGTGTGCTTCTGAAATCTCCATCTTCAGAAGACTATTGCTGCTGCTTATCCACAGATCTTATTTTCTGTTGCAGTAAATTATTTATCTATGCACATCACTATTTTTTCATTCATGTGCCCTTAATCTTTAATCAAAAACATTAACTTCCCCTTCAACAGCATCTTTTCTCTGATGACGTGCGCATCGACAACACAAGAGCTGGGCAATAACTCATCCTGTCCAGCTACCTGTCACTCATATGAGATCGCAGCAATTAGCAGACAACAATGATCCAATTAAACCCTGATGGACATAATCAAGTCCTGCCCTACATTTTTTTCTTGTTTGAGAAGCCGTATGTGTCACAATAGGGAAGAAAAGACAATCTCAACTTTTGTTTCATGCGCATTTTAACACTTCAGAAAACTAGCACTTGGTTCAGACCAAGGACAATAACTAACGATACTGAAAATTATAAAGTTTTAATTCATTCCAAAGTTGTAATGATAGCTACACAGAGGAACAATCATTGGAATCACTTTCAGAACAGTTTTTTCCAGTTGATGTAAGATAAAAATATTGACAGCCAATCAGAATCCACCCGACTTTAAAAAGCTTGAGCATTTAAGGCAGTACACAACTAAACAGCAGCGCATGCTTATAATAAACAGAGCAATATTGTGAACACCAATATAAATATTGTTATAGTTATGTTGAAATAACATGAAATAATTTTTTAACATGAAGTTTCAAAAGCACAGAGTATTCAAAAAGTATTTAATGTCCTTGCATTATATAAAATATCAAACCAAGTGGCATTTGCAAAGAAATGAAACCAACCAACTTTACTTTTCTTTCTTTTTAATAACCAACCCATTCCATTGTAATTTTTAATCAATGTATGAAGTTCCTTCCTTGTATGAAGTTCATAGCAAGTGTAGTTCATCTGATTAACATTTTTAAAATAAATGCCACTTGGTTTGTTATTTTGTTAATGCAATGACAATTCATACATTTTAAGTGTAGCAAATACTTTTCGGAGCCATATGGTTAATTATAACATTTTACAGGAAGTCTAACAGCACCACTGCATATCACAGTCAATTTCAGACCAAACTTTAGTGACCTCACATGACTATCTTTCCTTTGCCCCTTATTCATGTCAGGTAGACTGTAAATATGATAATAACATGTAGTTTCGGGCTCAACCCACATCAAAGTCTGCATCTGTCTCTGTCACAAGATTCCAAGTCAAAGGTTGTTACACAAACTGCACTGAATCTCAACCTTTATCTAAATCAACTACATTTGAATAAACAAATATGTGACATGGGCGTTAAAAAAGATTATCTGCTCTGATCACTTCCTGTTTTATTTCATTTTCCAAGAATTTTAGAATTACAGTTGAGAACACAGTGTTTACATCTGATAGAGTCACTGGAGGGTCTGATAAGCTGCAGCATTGAGTTTCCTTATGTGTATGATATACTTTTGACCACCAGAGGTCCAATTCATGACATTTATTTTTTATCATTTCAGGATCTACACTAAAAACAAATCTGCTGGTTTCACTC
The DNA here is from genome assembly GCA_034780575.1 of Labeobarbus marequensis. Taxonomy (NCBI): domain Eukaryota; kingdom Metazoa; phylum Chordata; class Actinopteri; order Cypriniformes; family Cyprinidae; genus Labeobarbus; species Labeobarbus marequensis. The sequence goes on along the minus strand of JAUZSZ010000116.1, from coordinate 17,163,407 downwards.
AGAAACTGCTAGTAAATTTTACAAATAATTACAAAGAAACAGGAAGTAACACCTGCATTTTGAAAGCAGAAAGACTGAAATAGTATTTTCTCATACTCCAATAATCTGTTTTATATTTAACTTTGAAAATTCCTTTTTCCAGTGTATTGTTTAGAATTACAAAACACTTTAGGCATGCATCCATATCTATCAATTCAAGTGATTCTCTGAAAGATCAAATTACTGAAGGTCTAGTTTCTTCCAATTAAAACCGGATGTGAGGCCACTGCCAAAACAAAACAAAAGCAACATCCTCTTTATTTCTCTCTAGTCTGATCTGATTAAGTAATTACTGGCAGGCGCTTACTTCATCTGCTGACTAAACTCATGTGGAGTCAGCTGGCCATGACACAAATGGAAACAGCTCAGTGACCATGTTACCTGTTCTTACACCCGATTCCATGAATCACAGGCTGGACAACTGCACATACCACATGATCTCAGATCCAAGAATTCCACAAGCTCATGCATTTTACTAATCACTCCATTATCCGATTCACTGGGCATTTGTAAGCTTGATGACTGTGGATCTGAGTCAGAGAAGGCCATATGCATTTGTTTACTGATCATGGCTATTTCAGTTTAGGATAATGAGTCTGTGGGGGTGGGAATGCAGAGCAACAGCGCTACTGTGCTGGGAACTGACATGTTAAATCTCCATACTGATAATTAGATTTAAAAAAAGCAATAAATATTCTAAGATGCAGGTGCTTTCAAATACCACGTGCCTGCCATAGGCAATGTCTGTTTGTAATGTGAGTATGTACAAGGGTGGTTTACGGCCCTGTGAGGCCCCTGGGACACCAGACGCTTTGGAGGCTCTATCTTGAATTGTAATGTCTAAATAGAGGCACAAGTACATAGTTGCAATTGTGAGAATAAGCACAACACATGTGTAATGTATTTCAAAAGCAACACCAACTAGTATAAAACATCAAAGCTGCAATAAGGAGATACTGTTTCTAATTTCCAAATTTATTTCAGATTTTGCTAATGTTCACTGCTACAAATTCAAGCAGTGTTTGTCTGTGTATCAGTTTTACCCCTGCAGAAGTTTGATTGTGGGTGTCAGGCCACAGTCGGACTCTCAATTCAAGCCCCCTGTGATCATAGACTCATCGGCCAGGTAAGTAATATGTCCTTGACTATACAAATGTAATATGTAGAATTGGACAGAAGTCAAGCTAAAGCTGTTTTCTCATGAACAACTGAACGTACAAAAGCAATCAGTGTTTGCACTGCAGTTAAAGCGAAAATCAAGGCATTCAAGCTTTACACATTTTTATCTTGTGTTTCAGGTACAGTTGATCTTGTATTAGTATGATTAAGATTATTAAAGAACATTAAAGAGTGTATAGATTACGTGTATGACAGTACAATAAATTATATGAAAAAAAACAATGGATACTTACATTTTTGAAACGCATCAGATTATGTTGAACTGATGATCATTTTTTCTCTGCTGATCATAAGAAAATTCATTAAGATCTGCAAGACAAGCAAAATAATATATATTTTTAATTACATATTTTTCCAAGTGCGTTTTAAGAGGTTACACTCTTAAAAATAAAGATTCTTTACTGCATCAATGGTTCCACAAAGAACATTTACCATCCATGGAACCTTTTCACTCCACAAAAGGAGTGGAAAACGGTTCTTTAGATTATTAAAATGTTCTTCACATTAAGAAAAAAAATGGTTCTTTTAAGAACTGTTCACTAAAAGGTTCTTTGGGGAACCAAAACTGGAAAACCCCCTTTTGGAACCTTTATTTTTAAGAGTGTAGAATGAAAATATGCACTTATAAAGGTAAAAATGCCCTCATATAGGTAATAATGTGCTTGAAAATCGTTTCAAGAAGGCAAATTGTGCACTAAATTTAAAACAAAAAAATACATTTCTGACACTGGTGTGATGCAGGTTACAAATTAAGTTCACTTCCAGCACACATATTTATACATACATATATACATTAAGTACTGGTGAGTAACAGCTGGCTATATTTGTACTGCTTTCTTCTTTTTTTTTTAAATAAGCTTTTTGTCCATAAATCTCTTTTAGCCTCTCTGTGGTCCCCTGACCTTGCATTTCATATGAATAAATAGACAACAACAACAACAACAACAAAAAAACCTCATATTAAGGCCTCAAGGATACTGCCATCTTTATAGAAATTAAATTCACGTTTCTTAATTTGCTGCCATCAGTTTGCCCTCTTATTCAATTGCACTGGAAAGAAAGTTACAGACCTATTAAGTGCCTGTAATGCAGTGCAAAGATAGTTCACAAATAAACTTGGTTAACCACAACCGCTGTGCACTAGGACCCAGGGGATTCCTGCAGCCAGAGACAGTGCAGGCTTTCAGTCACCGCACGTTAGGACACACCTGAGACCATTCCGTTGAAAATCTCTGCGAAATGGAGCCAGTTTAATTGATCGAAGTTGGCGGCATCGTAATGTCTAGATGGGTACGTAGCATGTTTTAAAACACTTAAGATCACTTCAACTGTATACTTATGTTCCTTTCCTTCACAGAACTGCATATGTGGCAGTGTGCATATGAGCCGAGCTCATATAAATGGAGCACGCAGACGGCTGATTTGAGATCCGAATCACCAACGATGATGTTTCAAAAACAATGCTGCGCGGATCGAGTCATATAAAGCGCACGAGAAGTGGAAGATGGAAGACAACAAACCGGCCGAGCATGACTTCACGGAGGCGGTGGCGCAGCAGTCCGCCTCGAACCCGAGTGAGAACGGCGTCATGATGCTGATCAACCACGGTAAAGTCCATCCACCCTTCAGCGTGCTGTGGACGACCGTCCTGTACTGCGCGGAGTTCATATGCGCCTCGGTGCTCAGCAGCATGTACCATAAGTCTGACGACGTGGTGTGGATGGGGCTGACTATTGCATTCATGCTGGTTCCGTCGGTTCTGACCCAGCTCACGCTGACGTTCGTGCACCGGGACTTGGGGAGAGACCGACCCCTTGTGCTCTTCATGCATCTGCTTCAGATGGGGCCTATCATAAGGTATGAGCGTCAGTGAGATGGCACTTGATGATCACATGACCACAATATTGACAAACACATAGGGGCTAACATACTTCAGCATGTTTATACACACGTTTGAATGTTTATCGTGGTAGGTTTATTTTTAAAAGTCAGTTCCTCTCCGGGATTACAAAAATAAATAAATAAATAAACAAAAAATATAGAATAAAAGACCTTTTTTTAATTTTTTTTTTTTAATTTTAACAACTAATTATCTCATTAATCTAACAACTTTTTCATCTCACAATTGTGACTACATCTCACAACTGCAACTTCACATCAATTATTACATCCAAATCTCACAACTAATTATAATAAAAGACCTTTTGTGGCACTGTATTCTGGGTTCATGCTGTCACACTATATGAGGTAAACTGTTACAGTAGAAACTGACATTAAATTGTAGTGTAAGCTTCCAGCTATAGTTAAACTTTAAATAGTTCTGAAATACAATATAATTAATGTAAACAGTAAAATGTATACAATTATTATTTGGCTTTTCCATAAGTAATTTTTTTATCTTGTATGTATGTATATAGGAACAGTATTTAAGACCTCATATGTATATAGTATCGGTAATATTTTTTGAAAGAAATACATTTATTCTGAAAGAATGCATTCATTTGATCAAAAGTGACAGTTAAAACTATATTTGGAACTTTCTATTCATCAAGAACCATGAATAAAATCACAGTTTCTAGGAAAATATTAAGCAGCACAACTGTTTTCAACATTGATAATGATAAATGTTTCTTGAGCACCATATCAGCATATTAAAAAGATTTTTGGAGTGGATGCTGAAAAGTCAGCTTTTCTATAACAGGAATCAATCACATTTTAAAATATCAGAAAACACACACACACACACACACACAAAAACTGAATGGCTGTGTGTATATAGTACCTCTCCGAAAGGGCAAAATGATAACATATATAAATTGTGCCTATGTACATTTTTCCTTACAAATTTTTTTTGCAAATTTTAAATTATTATTTTTTTTAAATATGAGGTGGATCAAACAGTGCAAGAAAAGAAACCAAATGGACCTAGTATACCAATTGTAGAACTCCTTCAGTACTGATTAAAGCCCACATCAGGATTCACTTTAAGTATGTTGTTATTTTTTTTGGTTACTACTTAATTTCCACCCATTTGTGTTATTTCATAATTTTATAACTTTTACTATTATCCTAAAATCTGTAAAAATCCCAATACTTAAGTAAAGATCGAGAATGTTTTGATGTATTCACATTTTTAACTGGTAAATGGCAGTTTTGAGTGTTCAGATTTTAAGTAATGTGGATCTTTCTCCCAGAAGTTTCCACTTCCGAAATGCCAGACAGGCTTAGTAATAGGTCAAGTCACAACACATAACAAAACTACAACTGCAGAAACTTTATTTAGACATACTCTTACAGTATATTATGAAATTACATGAGTCAGTGTTCTTAAGAATGTTCAAACCACTACTGAAAATGTTGGGTGTCTCCCAAAAAATATTTTAGATACAGTACTCCCCTTGCTTCTGGCATCCGTGTGTTTCAAATTTCAAAATGTATTCAGTCTTGTTAAGCAAACATTGACTTGTTTTCCGTGTCATTAAGGTGGAGTTTGGGGAGTTTATGAGGTATATGAAAGCAAAACCAAACATCCGCAGCAGGATTCAACCTTAATGCTTGGAATTGAAATCTAAGGGTGTGTGCCCCCATACACAAACATAGCTACCATAATTTCTCAGTTTACTGTCAGTTATTGTACTCTATTAATACTGTTATCTAGGAATATGTGGCAGGTCACAAAAGGACAGATACTATTTAGGTCATAGTCATACAGTATTCAAATATCTTCAAAGACTGTTGACAGTACAGCGGAAATCAATGCCAAATCTTACAACTGGTGTAAACAACAGATTTATATTCTCAGTAGTGTACAGCTCTTGCTTGTTTTGTAATTAAAAATGATATTTACAGTTATCTTATGCCAAAGTGCTAAATGCATTTGCTTATGATTTCTTACAAAAGAAATAGCATGTGGTTTGGCATTTAGTCCTCAGATCTGCAAGAGCTTCATATCAACTTCAAATTCAAAGCTTTTAAGTTTATTTCTATAAAATACTGACCTATAATTGACTGTAGACAACATGGCACAAACGAGTCTGAACAAAAAAAGACAGAAAAACAAGAAAGAAACAAACATTAGAGGAATGCAATGTGCAGGTCCAACTTGTGGACTAAGTGCTTCTTTGGTATGCTGTGCTGAGGTCAGTAAGCAGTCAGTAGACTGTAAAAAAAGATGAGGGTCAGGGTCACCTCTATAAATATCTGACACCGTGTCATAAAATCATTCTCTTGAAGAGGAAATGTCTTATTTTGCTAAACTCAGATCTTCCTGTTTATACAGCAGTCATCTCATTGTATTTCTTGAGAGAAGAGCTATTGAAGAATGATTCTTTTTGAAGTGACTGGGAATGCTTTTCCTGTTGGTATTTGCCATACAGTTCCACATGGTTTTGTCACATTTGTTAGGGTTTTGTGGTTTATCACATTTGGGCTGCAAACACAAACATTGTATGTTGAATCCTGATAAAGTAATCCCACTTTACCCTTGGGATGGAAAAAGCATCCGCCACTGGCAAGTATTAAATATCAAGATCAAAATAGCCACCTTCATTATCTCCTTATATAACAACAGGGTCTGTAGTCGCTGTCCAGAAACCAAACACTGTCTTTAGTAATCATTTTACCAAGCTCTGAATAACAGGCTCTGGTTTCTTTGTGCAGCACAGGCCAAGCGTTCTAAAATGGCTTTATTAGATTACAAGTGACCCACGCTTTGTAGATGCCATGATGTTGTGCGTCGTATTATGCCAAAGAAACAAACCTTAAACAGCTTGTTTTTATATTATTTCTAGGTGCTCTGAATGGAATTTAAATTAAAAAGCCATTCAACACTGGTATATTTTTTCTGTGTTTCTCATACAACTTTATAAGCTCGCACAATGGTGACACTTTAAACGAACGCTGACAATCACACATATTATGTGTTTGTGTTGTAGACTTAATTTACATGCTTTTGAATAAACATGGCCACTTGTGTAGACTGGAATAGCTTCTTCCGCATGCTGTGTAGCTAAGTGTTCATTCTTGCTCAAAGCATCCTTCTCATTTTAGAGCTAAAGGGATTTTCACAGTGACATTTGCTGACATAAAATGAACGGAAATCATTTGTGTTCATTTAGAGTTAAGGCTAGTGTTTGATTTGAGGCGAGAGGGACATGTGTGAGTTGAGTGAAGCTCATGTGATCTGTCACCTGATGCTTTACATGCAGCAGTCGAGTAGGAGTGCCTACTGCCAACCAACTACACAGAAACATAGTAAACTCACGCAATTAGTGTGAAATGCATAGTTCATCCACAAATCAAAACTCTGGGATCTTCTATGTACCCTCATGTTATTTCAAACCTGTTCCACCTTCTGTGGAACCCAAAAGATTTTAAAAAATGTTGATAACCAAACAGTTTTGGTTGCAGTTGTCTTCTATTGTATGGAGAGCTTCTATTATGTTCCACTAAAAAAAAAAGAAGCAGATTTGGATCAGTGATCAAATGATGACAGAGTTTTCATTTTTGGGTGAACTATCACTTTAAGAATATTGCTGTTATATTTTGTGATCATATGTAGTGAGTCACTCTAAATGAATTTATACTAATTAGGGGTGACCCCGAATAGTCCAAGATTCAGTGCTTCGATAGGAGGAGCCTGATTCCACTAACAATCTCACAGTCGAATATTCACAGAGGTGTTATGATCATGCCATTTTGGCTATGGGGGTGCTCAAATGTCTGATTTCACACAGAACTACCGGTTTCTCCCAGTAAGTTAATACAGCCTATTATGGTAATGCTTTAAATAAGAATCTGAAAAGAAAGAAGCTTTTAATAAATATTTTTAACGTTCGTGAATAAATCCAACCACGCCTATGACAGATTTAAGTTTCACTTTCCATAATCCGTGACGGACAGAGGAGCATCTTGGTGGCAGGAATTTAAATTTTTAACATGACTCAAATTGACACAGAGTGAAAGTCTGGATTTTTTTTTCGATCAGGTATGGTACAAGTGATTTAAAAACATTTCAGCCAGTTCTAATTTGATTTGATTTGGATGCTGCAAACATTGGCGCCAAAAAAACTCAAGATATTATCTATTCACTATCACATGGGTGAACCTGATCTGGCAATCTATCCAATGCATACTTGTGTTTGCACTCTGGAGAGAATCAAAAGGTTTATTTTTGTCTGTGCTGAGTCCAGTGCAAGGCACAATCCATTCAGAATTTGTATAGAACTTTTATTTTTCGGTCACTTTGGGAATGGCATCCACAT
>JAUZSZ010000116.1:16785741-16800933 GCA_034780575.1 Labeobarbus marequensis | reverse complement strand
GAGGGTATTTACATCCAAATCAGGTGAACGGTGTAGGAATTACAACAGTTTGCATATGTGCCTCCCACTTGTTAAGTTTATATAAATTTTTTTTTTCCCCAATTACCAAATGGTCTTTGAGAATTAACTTAGACTCAGTGAACATACATGGTATATATGGTGGAAACTCTCTAGAAATATTGTAACATGGAAAAAATAGAGCAAATTCCTAGAGTAAAGTGCTTACCCAACTTACCCACTGGCCCAGTTATCCCACTCTCCCCTATGCTGGTGTGTAGTATGTGTGCATAATGTTCGCATGTCAGGGTACACTGGTACATGCTGAAGTGTCTGAGATGAAGCTAAATGTAAGCAAAGTGCTGGTCTGATCACAAACAGACCTCACTATGAGACTAATATACACAGGAGACAGGAAGAGACAGCTCAGCATGTCTATTAGGTTTCACTAATGCACACTGCATGCTATCACACACTGCAGGATCACTTGAGATGGTATAAGTATAATTACAGAATGCATCTATCAGTGGCCAGGACAGGCTCATATTGATGAAGTGTCCCGATGTCTATATTATCTAAGTGGGTGTGTGCAAATGTCCAGGTCGTAATTATAACACAGTGAGCTTGAGGAACCACCTAGAGTCCCAGACTGTAACTGGCAGGCCAGTATGTGGCTTTTTTGAGTGGTTCAGATCTCTGCATGTGGAGTTGAATTTGGAGAGTATACCAGCGTCATTCCGCTTTAATGGCAAATACTTTTAATGCACTTACCTAAAAAAGGGAGAAGATTCATGACATACATGCCCACATAGTGTTTGACTAATACATCAAAATTTTGTTTGGTCAAAGTTTTAGCCAAGCAGATCCACATGACTTATACATGTGGCTGAAATCAGTGCAAAAAGCCAGAGCAAAACGTCCTCTCTGATATTTGGGTTCAATTGGAATTATTAATAACATCTAAGTAAATTTTTAAAGTCACAAATCACTTCAAGTGTAAGACTGTGAGCATGTGCACGTGTGGCATGTTCTCACCATTGCAAACACGTTTAATCAAGTTTAACACAATTTCAGCACTCCTGGTTTGAAACCGATTAAAAATATGTCAGTATCTAATACAGATAAAAGAGGAAGTGTGATAGTGATATTCACAAATCAATGACTTGACGACATGTTCAGCTCTTTCTCGCTCTCATTGAAGAGTTGCTGAGAGTTTGAGTATTTCTTTTTATAGCTTTAATAATTCAACTCATCTGATTGTAAATACCAAAGCAGTTCTCCACAGTATCTTTGTGTTTATCAGATGTGAGTGCATGCAGGCGGGTCACAAGAGCGTATACACAGGAGGAATGCATTCAATACCCCATTTCATGATGGGAGTTAGCATAGCCATCTGTCCTGTCCCAAGAGCTGTCCTTATTTAGCCCCCAACAAACACACTCCATCGGTCTCTGACTCAATCTATATCTGGTGACCCCAACCATTTGTTGAAGACTCCAGATATGCAGGAACTAACAGCGTCACACAGAAAAAGAGGAATGCAGTGAGATGTAGTCATTTGTCGTTGAGATCTGGTTCAGCTGTATTGAGTGGTAACCAGCTGTATAAGATTGTTGCATAGTCAGAGCAGATGTCATATTTAATTTGATGCAAATGGAAATGAGCCTGAGTGTTAGAAATACAGTCCGCCTGAATGTTGAATAGTCATAAGTTCCTAGAACATCAGATTTTCTAATTTTCCACAAAACAATATTGTTAAAAAGGGTTTTTATCCACTGAAAATCTGTGAAAATACAGATTTTCAGTGTTTTGCCAGCTATATTATCTACACCTATTTTGTCCATAATTTATTTTATATGAATGCTTGATTAAAGCATTAAAGCAGAAATGCTTTAATCTTACCAAATCTCTACCAAATCCTATTTTGAATGTAAACTGTCACAAATATATACTAAAAGAAACAAAAAGACAGAATTGAGAAAACACACATTTACTGCTAAAATGACTTTAGATTTTGAATGGATGCTGAAAGGTCTGATTTAAAGGCATAGTTCACAATTTACTCAGCCAAACACAATATACAGGTTCCAAACCTGTATGCCTTTTTTTTCTTCTGTGGAAAATAAAAGATCAAAAATCATTTTGAGAAGTGTTTTTGTCCATACAATGGATGTCAACTGTAACCAAAACTCTTTGGTTACCAACATTCTTCAAAAAATCTAAGTTACAGGTTTGCAAGAACATGAGGGTGAGTAAATGACTGAACTACCCCTTTAATAAATCTCCTTCAAATTTCAGATCACTGCTCCGTCATTACAGGTTTTCAAAGACAGCTTCTTAAACTTTAATGTTGACTTTTGGCTTACATCTGTGAACTACAGTAAACTGAAACTGATGACCAAAATACAAAATGCAATAAATGTCAAAACTAGTGAAACAAAAGTGTCATCTTCTTCTAATAAGGTCTATTCGCTCAGTCCCACAGCATTTCTCACTCAATTTGAGTCTCGCGGTTCTGTTCTACAGAGCTATACCACATGTTGAGCCGTGTTGCACGAAGTACAGAGCCGCTTTGAGTCGTGTATTAAATGAAGTTGCGCTGTGTGGAAATGCGGAGCTTTCTCTGTTGCATGCTGCTCTGAATATTCCAGAGAAGCCCTTAATGCTGACAGAGCCAGGTCTCACAGGGAGGCTGTGTCATCGCCTCACACTGAATTACACCCTCACCGCCTGAGGGGAGAATGACAGAAGCGGAGCTCTTGCCTTCGTTCTCTAAAGCCTTCCTTCCTTTTGTCTTACTCCTGAATGACAGCCTGGGGAAAGTTGGAAGGGAGGGGGTGGAAAGCAAGCGTTTGAGGTGTCTCCTGCTATCACCGGCGCTGCTGTAATGGTGTTGTCATAAAGGGGTGTAACGTGGAGGGAAGCGCTTATACTAAGAACAACTAATGAGACCTACTGTGGTTCAGCAGCACTGAAACTCGACGATTGCTTTTTCAACACATTACATGTATTTTCTATGAAAAAAAACAGCTTTATTTCCTCACTTCATCTCTCTGCAACCTTTCCCGCTTTATTTTGACTTCAACTCTGCACAACCTCATATAGCAGAGCGGGTTAATCTTCAATTAATGCCCATGGGCTATGTTTCAGTCAGCCTGAACCAATCTTTTCTTATAATTACAGATTCTCGGACCATTCTCATCGAACGCTTCAAGGCAACGGAACCAAATCTGTACAAGTATGGATAAATCCTTGCTGTTCAGAAGGCCTGGAGTTCATTCCAAAGCTGCATTGTGCCATACTGAGAGCGCTAGACAGAGTAATTCCCCCTGAGTGTTTACCCGGTGCGCTAATTACCTCGGATAAGTCTGTTCTGGTTGTGGTCTTCCAAGGATCATGGCTACTTTGGGGTTTGTACTTGGTAATGAGACTCAGTCCAAAAAGCCGCCTCGCTGCCAAAGCAACACGTTTTATCAGGCTGTAAAGTCCTCGTTGTGGTGTGTTCACACACTCGCTGCTATTAAGGCTTGTAAACACAGCGACAGAGAAAATGAGCGTGTGAATGCGTGTGTGTTTTCACTTTCCGAATGCCATTTGAGTGGTTTTTAGCAGCGATGAGTTCGGCTCCACACTGAGCGCTCATCTGTTCTCTAGCTGTGCTTTTGCAAGCTACAGTACAAAGAAAACGCTTAAATGTTGCGGAATCCATCAATTATTCTCCATCTTTTGAGGCAATTAGCGCCTGCTTGTCGATGTCATGTCATTTGTTTGCCATAGTGAAATTTGAACTCAGGGAGGTGGATGTGAATGTATTACTTTTCAGCATTTTGCAATGGTTTTTCATGTATCTGTGGGCAAAAAATTTAGATTTATAAAGTGGAATCTCTAAAGCATTGTTAGCATAGATTAACAAATCATAAAAAAAATCATACTGACCCATTTGAAGAGTATAGTGTATAAAGTTGTAGCTGTTTTAGACAACTGTATGAATTACATTTAAAAGAAAGATGTTATATTTAGGGGTAAAATGGTTTAATGTGCTTACCAGGCTGATAAACATATTTATCAGACTTGCTGCTGTGCATGAAATACCCCCATATACTGTGTGTCAAGTCATCTTCTCACGCTGTCTTCCTTTCCCTACAACCTCACCTGCACCATAGTGCCATACGGCTGACACCCGTTATCAATTTGGGGAGCAGATCACTGCTTGATTGAAGCGCTGCTTCCGCCTCCCTGTTGTGCACTCTGCAATCCTTTGCAACACTGTGAACATCATTATACTCAATATTCTTGTCACTGGCAGAATCAATCCCAGGGTCTCAGCGGGTAACCGCTCTCTTCTCTGACCCTGGAGAATTTGCAAACTCACAGCAAACGAAGGAAGCAACAATTGGACATATATGTAAATATGTAGATAATGAGGTTGAATATTTTGGAAAATAAACCTAGACTTTTTCCAAGCAAGGTATTTCCAATGTTAAGCAAAATTGTACGCCCAATTAACAATTACAATAACAAGCAATTGACATTTCAACATGTTGTGAACACACAGCAACTCTTAACCACATTCTCAAGCATTTTTGGGAAGGCAGAAGAAGCAACCTTGCACATAGAGAGCTCACTTAAGAGCTGAGATCCATTGTTATCAGGAAACGGGCCCTGGAAGCTAAAAGAGAAGCTCATTACACTATTAGATAATCTGGTATCATCTTCATCCTAATCAGCTTGTTGATGGAGTTCAGCAAAACACTGGGTAACACTGGATAACACTGGGAAACACTGGATGATAAGCTTTGAGATGAGTTTCCTTTAAATGCTAAAGATGCAGATCTGAGAGAGAGTAATCTCACAGTAAATGAGGAATCTGCCGTTTTTGTCATTATCGGCCCTTCTTGTCATAGGTGAATAGTCTTGTCATCTTATTTTACTATTAATTTGATTCTTTTTAGTATTTTTTCATATTTATTAAATCACTAAACTTAATAATCATTTATTTTATAATAATTATTGTATAATGATTTATATATAATCTAGTTTCGATGTAGTTAATTTCTTAATTTATATTGTATACTGTTTATTTATACTCTTCATTGTCTAGATGCTTTTGCATTAGCAAGAGGGTGAATGTATCTCCCTAATGTTCAAATAAAACTGTTAGCAATACAAATGTAGCTTTATTCTGACCAAACCAAGCTGTCACACTTAAACTGAACCTGAAACGCAGAGAGAGAAGAAGAGTGAGAAAAAACTAGTAGCTAATTGCTATAATCACTCTCCTCCTCCACTTAGGTATCATTTTGTTTAACTCTTTCAGACACACTTTATTCAGAGCCTGTGAAACTCCTCTTCAACATTGTGTAGACACGGTAAACAAGTTAACTTAGAATTAAAACTTAAAAATAGAGCAAACCTCTAAATTAAGCCTTTGCTTAAATGAATAAGAGCACAGTCTTTTACAACTCCTCTACTTAAAGGGACAGTTCAGCCCAAAATGAAATTTCTGTCATTATTTACTCATGTCTTGTAATTCCAAACTTGTATGAAGTTCTTTCTTCTGTGGAACACACACACACACACACACACACACACACACACAAAAATATTTTTAAGAATATCTTCTTTGTGTTCCATGGAATAAAGCAAGCCATACACAATTTGAATGACAAGGGGGTGAGTAAATGATGATGGAATTTTTATTTTGGCAAAACTACATCTTTAAGGTTAAACTACTCCGTCCTAAGGGACTCCTGATCTATAAAACACGCCCACTGTTAAATCATGGTAAAATAATTTCTTAGTCAATCTAACATTGATCCAGATCGATCTGTCTCTATGCTTCAGTAGCCATCTCTTTCCAAAAGAAAAAGAAAACATTCGCACACATATACAGTACTTTAATCTACGTCTGAAATAGAAATAACTCAATTCTCTCTCCAGAGAACTTTGTTACAACCCTTGGTTATTGTGATCTCAAATTTGTAACAGAAATGATTAAAATACAACCATGATTAAAATTCAGCTGGGGACCTCTTTCTTCATTTATTTATTTTTTATTTATTTATTGTAATTTCTCAAGCCAGTGCACTGAAAAACAACTAAATTATGTTTCTTTTTTTATTTTTCAATCAAATTAAAATACTCATTCCAACGTAAGAGGAAAGAGATGATTCGCTAGCTTGTCTCCCTGGTGACTGAAGTATAATTTGTCATGAAAAATTCAGCCAGCATTAGTAAAGGCACAAATTACCGGCAAACATAATCAAGCTGATTTTCCATTCTGCTCTGCTGAGTTATGGAATTAGAAGCACAAAGTTGTGTTTCAGTGAGTGAATCGAGGGATTTTACCCAGATCAGAGGTGGCTGGTCATCTGTAGACCCACCCATATCTCAGTGTCTCCCTTTCTCTCCTCTTTTATCTGCCCTCTTTTCCCTAATAATTTCAGAGTTGAGATGTTCTATTAGTATCGAAATTATGAACAATATCCCTACAAAAAGACATCATAATTATAACGGTTGCATTAATTTTGATTGTGGCAATTGGGTTGATTATGTGATCGAGGAGATTACAGAAAATTACCGTATGTCTCTGCACCTCCTTGTGATGTGTAATTAGGAGATATTTACCTTTTCATTTTTACTGCACTGATTTCTGTGTGTTAATGGTGACCACTTTAATTATCCTCTAGATGACTTTCAAATGGTGATGATGCAGTTGGACTTTCAAGTGCTCTAGAAATGTATTACAAATTTACTTGTATAATGTTTTTAAAAAAACTAAATGGCAACTAACCACTGGTAACTAACTACTGGCCGATTTCTAAACTCCCATTTATTTCTAAGGTTTTAGAGAAAGCAGTGATTTCACAGTTTACGTCTTACCTGGTTGCTTTTAACATTCTGGATAAGTTCTAATCTGGTTTTAGAGCACTTCACAGTGCAGAGCCGGCCTTGCTTAAAGTTATGAATTATCTTTTGCTGTCCACTGAATCGGGCTCATCTGCCATTCTGATACTGTTAGATTTGAGTGCAGCCTTCGACACTATTGACCATGACATCCTCTTGAACTGACTCAAACGTGTAATAGGGGTTCAAGGCACGGCCTTGCAGTGGTTCACTTCTTATTTAAAGGGTAGGAGTTTTTCAGTAAATATTGGGTCGTTCACCTCTTCTTTTGCACCTATTCCTTATGGGGTTACACAGGGTTCTATTCTTGGCCCTTTATTGTTCTCAATCTGCATGCTTCCTGTAGGCTCCATTCTCCAGAAATATAATATTAACTATCCCTGCTATGCCGATGATCTCCAACTTTACCTTCCAATCAAACTTGAAAATGATTCTTCTTTACAACATCTTTTCTCATGTTTTGACGAAGTGAGAACTTGGATGGCTAATCATTTTTTTGCAACTAAATGCTGACAAAACTAAGGTACTTCTGCTAGGCCCCGCTGCACTCAATAGTACTCTTACAAGTAGGTTAGGTTTCCTTAGTAACAACTTACAACACCATGTAAAAAATCTAGGGGTATATTTCAACTCATTACTGCAATTTGATAAGCATGTAAACATGGTTGTAAAGAGTAGCTTCTTCCACCTCAGATCTGTCGCGAAAGTAAAACACTTTCTCTCTCTCGAAAAGATCTCAAAATTATCATCCATGCATTAATCTCTTCCAGGTTGGACTATTGTAACAATCTCTGTATGTCGGCCTTCCTCAATGCACTTTATCTCAGCTCCTGTTCTTGCTTCACTGCACTGGCTCCATATCAAATTCAGAGTTGATTTTAAGATCCTTCTTTTTGTATACAAGACATTGCAAAAGTCAGTCCCGGATTATATCTGTGATCGTATCCAGTCATATACAACCTCTATTATAACCTAATTTATTTTAATTTAAATTTTGATCGTTTCTGTTTTTTCTTTTAATTTTGATCTCTGTTGCTTTTTATTTCACCTTTTATTGTAAAGCACTTTGGATCAACGATGGTTGTGTTAAAGTTGTGCTCTATAAATAAAGTTTGACTTGACAAAAAATACAGTAAAAACAGTAATATTGTGAAATATTATTGTAATTTAATAACTGTTTTCTATTTTAATATATTTTAAAATGTAATTTATACAAAGCTGAATTTTCAGCATCCATTCCTCCAGTCTTCAATGTGACATGATCCAGAAATCATTCTAATATGCTGACTTGGTAACATTTCTTATTATTATCAGTGTTGGAAGTTGTTATGCTGCTTACAATTACAATATTTCAGGATTCTTTGATGAACTGAAAGTTCACATTTGTTTGATTAATTTTTTAATTTTTTAATTTTACTTATTTTTATTTATTTTTTGTAGTCTTCACTGTCACTTTTGTTCAATTTAGTGCATCACTGCTAAATAAAAGTGTTAATTAATAAAGTACTGAGCCAAATTTTTAAACATACAGTAGTGTATATAAATAATTGTTTGCATATGGGAAATCAACATGCTCTGTACATCGCCCTGTTACGTTAAAAGGGAATTCAGTTCTACCACTGACCCACTTACATGCTGAGAAAACAAACAGTATATTACAAATTATGATTTATATGCATCTAATCCCCTAGTTTACAGAAAAGGCCTTGACAGGGAAGTGTAGAGATGGAAAGTTCTTGCAACCGCTTGGGGTTTGGTGGAGGGGTCAGCTTCTCAGAGCATGTGACTCCCATTCACCCAGTTCACAGACAGGAATGGGTTCTCACACACTGACCAATTGACACAAAGATATGATGATGTTCCTAAAGTAATTGTCCTTATCTACAGCAAACAAACTTGGTTTGGCTGTAAATATTCCTGTCAGGTTTATTTGTAATACACTGTGCAGCTGCTGTGGTGGACCCCTAACCTGTCCAGACTAACCTGTCCCCCTAACCTGTTTGTTTTGTGTACTCAAAGGGAGGGACAGGAAGTAAATAAAACCTGTTCGCCCTTCAAAGACAGGTATACTGAAGTTAAAGGGATAGTTCTGAAATGAAATGAAATGAAAATGATGTCATCGTTTACGCATCCTGAAGTTGTGCCAAAACATGTATGATTTTTTTTTTCTTTTTTTTTCTGTTGAACATAAAGGAAGGTATTTTGAAGAATGTCAGTAACCAAACAGTTGCTGGTCCCCATTAATTACATAGGGGAAAAAAATCAGCAACTGTGAGATTAAAACAACTGTCTTATACTGTCAATAAATAGCCTAATCTAATCTTGGGTAGCTAGTGACGCTGAAGCGGAGTAATTACACAATGCAATTAGGCTTGAAGTTGAAATCACATGTAGGACTATCTAATGTCCCCTAATGCAGGGGTTTCCAAAATGGGGCCCAGGGACCCCCAGTGGGCTGCAAGGGAATGCTAGGGGGTCACTGGATGTTTTATAGAAAAACTGTGTAAAAAAATAGCCTGTAAAAACAAACAAATATGCTAATAAAACAAATAAATAATTTGGCTACTGTAATGTAACATGTACTTTCCAAATAAGTTTACACATATTTATAACATTAATTTTTCACTGTCTTCATACATTAAAATATGTAGCTGCATTTTAAATGGGTCCCCTATAATGATTGTTAATTGATTAGGCCTATCAAAACCAATTCATAGTGTAATGATTTTAAAAACTGATATTTGTGTGAACAATGTATTTTATGTTTATTAGGGCGTCGATGGTGCGCACTTTGACACCTACAAGTTAATAGTTAAGCAATATGCTAACGCCAATCTTGTGAAGACGCGCTTTTCGCATGCAACACAGTGGAGCGTTCCAAATAAGGCACTTTTCTGTTAGGATAACAGATTAGGATTTTTTTTTTTTTTTTAAAGGGTAGTGAAAAAACTTTTTTAAATATTAAACTAGGCCTACTTAATGTGTAAGTAAAAGACGCGAGCGCAAAAGTGAAACGCTAGTCTAGCGCACGTTTATAAAAACAATTGAAAAGCAGAGCAGTGGAATACAAAAAAGCGAGTATAGACAACGAGACAGCTCCCTATAGGTTTTGAAACAGATGGAGTTGAAATAATGGAGTTTAACAACACTGTTGCTTATTACTTAAAAGTATCTTCCTGCCTAATATGCTCACTCAAATTTAGTAAGATATACTTAGTATTCAAACTTAAAAGTAGTAAAGTAAGAACATACAACTCTTTCAAAGCGTATTCACTACAGTGCAAATGAAAGTTGTGTTGAGCAATGACGTGCGCCAGAGGAGGCGCGGCAGTCGCGCAACAGTGAGAAGCGCATCTGAAAGGGCTGTAGAAGAGGAGAGGATAACATTGCATCTCATCACACATCACATCAGAGTCAGCCTGAGGAATCGGGACTGTCCAAGTAAACCTGACGCAGACCAGTCTGGACTGATCTGCTTCATATAAAGACAGCAGACAGTCGGGGAAGTCTTCTTCGCGTGTGAAGAATGGATAAGCACAAAGGTAAATGGAATGATTATATGAAGTTTATCGCTCGGAGTCTGTTTGCATGGTGTCATGTCAGAGGAGACATTCGTATACACACATAGCCCGCTGTAAGCAACTTTAAAACTTTGCGATGTTTTCCAGTCCTCAATATTTGGGATAACTGATTCTGGGAAACTGCGGGATCGCTCTCCAGAGGGATGCAACAGGAGGAAATTGAGTTTCCAGGGAAAGCTGACTTTTCAGTGCGCTCGTTCATTGATTTCTCCATCTCTTGTGTGTTTCGCATTCTTCCTCAGGATTAGTATAGGAGTTCTGAATGCATAAATAAACAAGCATTTATTAGAGACGCTCACAAAAGATTCTGTCCAGTAGCAACAATTGTTCTTCCAGAATTCTTTGGATTCCTGTGGTTTAAGCTTTTTGTATGCATAGGAATGCAGAGTCCTAATATTTTATGACTAAACTGAGATAAGACTCTTCTCTATGGGAGGAACAGCAGCTTTTGTGTAAACTGATGTTTCTTTCTGGAAAAGTTTCTGAAAGAATATTTACCAGTTCAGCAATCCTAGCTTGAACATGTCTAATGTTAATAATAATAATAACAGCAACAACAACAACAACAATCCAGCACTAATGATAATCTATAATGTAGCTGTTAGATTGACTTGTTAAATGTATTATCAGCAACAGACCACAGTTCTTGGACACTGTGGAAAGAGGTGTTTGAACAATAAAAACCTCTGTACCATAACAGACAAAGGTTTTCACTTCATAATTCCACTTCCTGTGCTGTGCAGACTTCAGTTAGTGAAGTAGACTATTTGGTCGGGTTTTGGTTTAACTCAAAGCTCTATTATCTGACCCTTTCTTGGTATTTGCATGACAGTCTCCTTACTGTTTTTTGACTGAATATGTCACTTCGCCATTCCAGTCTGTCTAACCCTAACCCTAGCATCAGTTTAAATGATTCAGTGGATCCATTTGATCCTTCAGTATTCAGCATGCTTATAAATATCTAGCTGAAATTGCATCATAAGTGTGCTGCAATGGTTGTTTTACAGTTTTATTTGTCTTAAAGGGACAGTTCACCCAAAATGAAAGTCCAGTATGATTTTCATTTCTCTGTGGAACACAAAAGGAGGTGATTGACAGGATGTTCTTGCAATGTTTTTCCAAATAGTGAAAGTGAATGGTGATCAGGAACTGTCAAGTTCAAAAAATGACATCGACTGTGCAATGTCATCTGCTGCTTTAACCACTCAAGCTCTTCGAAATTAGGTACATTTTGATTGGCTGTCAATGTTTATATTGTTCATCAGCAGGAAAAAAAATGTTCTGAAAGAGATTTCATTGATCTTGTTCCTCTGTGTTGTTGTCTTCATATAGTAGCTGTGGTGTGAACTTCCGTATTCTCCTAGATTTAAGGCCCGTTTACATCAAGAATGATAATTATAAGGATAACTATAGTGATAACTATACAGATTATAGCATTGTATTTATTATTTGTTGCCTGCCATTTTAAATACTCACACTCTTTAAAGTCAAGTGGACTCTGATTGGCTGTCAGTATTTTCATTGTTCATTAGCTGGATATCAGCTGGAGAGTGATTTCAACCACATTCTTCCTCTGTGTTGTTGTTGTTATTGATATAGCTGTGTTGTGAACTTCCCTATAGACGATTATTAATGTTATAATTGCAGTTATCGTCTTTTGTTTAAACCGGCCTTCTCTCTATATTCTTCTTTGAAAAATAGCTTTGTGTAAGGAACAGAAGTGAAATTGATATTTTTATTTACTGAAAATGTCCCCTTCTGCTGTAGCTTTATAATCTCAAGCTTGCAATATAGTGTATATTCAGGCTGGCAATTTTTGACAGCCCCAGATTCATCTGCATTGTATGGGAAAAACAGAATCAACATTCTGGTAAACATCACCATAAAAAAATAAGGGTGAGTAAATGATGACAGAATGAACTGCTCCTTTAATCAGCAGGCACGTGTGACTTGATTAAATGAGGTGAAACTCTTGTGCACTGTGATGGTTTAATGACAGCATTGCGTTAGTAAATGCTGTCAGGAACAGGCCTGCAGTTGTTGTGGTTAGACATCTATGAGGCCATGCCTCTTAAGTCTTTTTGAGAATTTTGTTTTTGTGAGATAAGACATATATGGAGGGAAGGAAGATAGAGGGAGGAAAAAAGGATAGTGGGAGGAGGGAGATGGCATTTTAAGGAATGTCGCATAATTTCTCCCATGATAAAACACTGAGTGGGTGACATGTTTTCCAATGTCATATGATGCTTTGTTTGTGTGTAGCATAACATACTAGAAACAAGCGCTGATGAGAATTCATTGGATTGGCTCACAGAACTGTGTAGATGACATGAACGTGCATGTTTTGAGTTCAGGATATAGCTTTGGGTTGTGGTTTTGGATAATAAAGTGCTTTGAGCCTCAGAATTCACCGTAAGTATCGCAAAACTGTTGATTCTGGCATATTTGGTGTTCCTTTTACATGAAAATGCTTTTGTGTGGACATTTGAGCCTGTGAATCTGAACTGAGGCTTAGTTCAAACTCTTGTTCCCTGTTTATTGATGTGATGCAATAACAGGGTGTGTTAAAGATAAAAGATAAACAGGTGAGAGCGTGTAGAATTTCAATAATGAGATGAAAAAGTAATTTAAATCCGCTAGGTGGTCAAATAGAGTATTTAAACCCGTGCTCTTTTCTTATCCCTCCGGTTTCCTCCATTCCCGCCTTGATTTCTCTCTTCAAAGGGAGCCCGTGGAACCAGATCTCACCCTTGAGGTCCGGCATGATACCAGAATGTTTCCGGACTCACCCACGGGCTCCGCCGCCTAGGCCTGCGCTCAGAACGTGTTAGCGTTCCAGAATGTTGCTGGAGACACATGGATGTCTCGTGCATCTTAATAAAGACAGCCTGCTTGCTGGAAGCAGCTCCAAAGGCATCCCAGAATGAGAGATCAGCACTTTTTCAATACGGGTCCGTGAGTTCATGCCCTCATTACGCTCACTTCTGAAGAGAGTCAACAGGGAAGCAGCATGCTTATTAGTAAATGGAGAGAGCACAGAGGAGCTGAAATACTGAGAAAAAAGAGCCAGGACTCAGCACTTTTCCCCTGGATCGGCCTGGGATAGATTCGGGTTCCGGAAGGATAAATCTCATTTGTTTTCTCCATGAAGAAATTTATTTTAATAAAAGTAAACCTGTCAGGACAGACCTACAGTGAGTTCTGAGGTTTTTAAGCAATGATATACACTTCTGTATGTCCTGAATCAGCCGGGTCTTTGGATCCTCCTCTTTAGAGTAGTTGCTGTTACCAGGGAAATTAACAAGTATTTTGAATTTTTTTTGTTTGTTTTTATGGTAGTGTGTACACTCTAAAAATGCTGAGTTAAATACAACCCAGTGCTGGGTAAAATATGGACAGAACCAGCGATTGGGTTGTTTTGACCCTGCGGTTGGGTTACTATCCAGAAGGTTGGGTTAAACACTTAACCCAACTGCTGGGTCAAAACAACTCAACTGCTGGTTCTGTCCATATTTAACCCAGCATTTTTTAGAGTGTGGCAGGCTCCTCCCCCTAGTGGGTGGTGTCAAGTGTCATATTACAAATAAAAACTTTTTATAATCTTGACAAAATACATGTTGGAAAAGTTGGAAACTTTCAAGTTTCTATATGTGGTGATTATTTAGTGATATAAATAATATTGTGACCAAAATGTATAGATTTGTGGCAGAAAATGTTATTTTTAAACAAAATCAATGGAGATTGGGTGTCATCCGGTGGCTATTTTTGGTACAGTGTCTAAACAAAATCTCACAGGAACCTCAATTTTGGTAATATCAACTTCAAACTTGGAACATAACATATTTAGATCTATGGCTTTGATTTTATAGCAATTTTAGATTATATAAATATTTCACAAAATATTTTTACATACAATGTAATAGTACAGTACATTTTCTTTAGAGACAAACTTCTATATTTTTCCCATTTTTTGAAATGCTTAAGTAATAACTGATTGATGAATGATTGTCTTCTTTAAAAAGAGACCATCCTTATTAAGTTTGTACCATTAAACATTTAAGTTTGTAGTGCATAATACATTTTAACGTCTATGTTTAAAAAAGGTGACAGTTAAGAGGTTAAAGTTTGTTCACAACCACCCAAGCAACCACCTGGAACACCCTGAAACTTCATGAAAACTTGTTAAAAACCCTACAGAACTCGTTAGCAACTACATAACCACCCAAAACACCCAAGCAACATCTTGAAACCGCATTATGACGCAAAAGTAACCACTCCAAATGCCTTGCAACACCCTGGCATCCCAACAGAACACTTAGCATTGTGATGCCAAGTTTTCTACCACTCACATTTTCTTCTGAAAATGTTCGGCTGTTCAATTTCACATAAAGCAAGAATTAACAATATATTTTAAGGACGTTAATTGCCCAGTGTCACTTTTTGGAGCATTCGATCGAAGCTTTCTACTCAAGAATTATTCTATATAACATTCTTCATACTATCTGGTTTATTACCAGACATTTCCGTGGATTAATCCCTTAACTGCCATTTAGTCTGAAGTAAATCACAACACAGATGTCAATATCACCAAACTGCTTTTCTCTCAAGAGGAGGAGAGAGGTAATAATCTCAGGCTGTGTGCGAGGCAAGAGCAATAACGGCTTTATTCAGATGTTGTAATCTCAGTAGATTTGTGAAGTTTAGCCAC
>JAUZSZ010000116.1:16423814-16439591 GCA_034780575.1 Labeobarbus marequensis | reverse complement strand
TGTCTGGTTCAGCTCAGCTACAAAATCTGACCTAAGAAGACTACGGAGGGTAGTCCGGACTGCTGAGCGAATCATTGATACAACCCTCCCCACTCTCCAAGAACTGTACGTATCCAGAGTGAGCAAAAGGGCTGGCAAAATCACTCTGGACCCCTCACATCCAGCACACTCACTCTTTGAACTGTTACCGTCTGGTTGACGCTACAGAGCTCTGAGCACCAGAATGGCCAGGCACAGAAACAGTTTCTTCCCTCAGGCAATCCATCTCATGGACACTTGACAATAAACGTGGAACATACAACACTAATATACATTATTTATTTAACCACATTCTTTACATTTCAAATTTGCACATATCATACCTCTACATACATAATTTTCTATATTATATATTGTGTTTTTGCTATTTTGTGCATAGTCTGTTTTGTATATTTGTATATTATTCTTTTTATTATCTGTGTCCTGCCCTGTCGCTGTCATTCTGCACTGTGGAGCTTCTGTCACTATAACAAATGTCTCGTATGTGTAAACATACCTGGCAATAAAGCTCATTCTCATTCTCATTTCTCATTTCATTTTAAGTTTTTCATCTAATATTTATATTTTATACTTTAGCTTTAGTCAACAATGATATTACTAGAAAATGTAATGATCTCAGTGTTATTACAAATCTGCAAAAATAATTAAACAAAAAAAAAAAAATAAATAAATAAACATTTCCAGCAGTCCAAGGTGACCATCTATTATCATTCAGCTAACAAACTATTCCACCATTGTACATTCAGAGCACAGAGACCCCATGTCAACTGCATCCGAAGGCCAGGCAAGATAAACATCAAATCGCTTTGTGTACGGGGCAACATTCAGTGACTCATATTTTATATTGGGCAGAGGGTTGCACTGCATGCAGCGGTGCTTGAGTTCATATCCACTGAGAGGTATGCATGCAACCTTTATGTGACCCCACTTGCTTTTCAGCCTGGTTTCTGATGATGCTTGAGACCCATGAGAATGGCCACTCATCTATATCTATTAGCTAATCCAATTAAAGAAAGGCGGTGAGGAGTGGGGGGCTGAGTCTTAAAACATCCATTTCATTAAATCATGGTAGTAGATAATAAGAATCAATGATAGTGGTAGACAAACAGTACTTCTGTTGAGCACTACCATGTTACTAGCTGTATGGAGTGATCCATGGTAATACCTGTAAAGATACCAATTGGGTGTGTGTGTTTTGCTGTGGTGGACAGTATCTGTACTTTGTTAGTAATTCCATTTATAAATAATACACGACATTCCAAAGCATAAAACTTGATTACTTTTACTTAATTTCCTAAAATATATAATGATAAAATGGTTGCATTAACAACTCACTAAATATGTATACACAATATGTGTGTGTGGTGCATGTGTATAAACAAGCTATTTACGCTATTATTTTATGCTTCATCGTTAAGGACTAGTTGCTGTTTCATAATGTAAAATGGAGCTTTGATGATTATCTATACTTGCCTTTTGATACTTAATTGCATAAAACAGGTACTTTTACTGAAGTGAAATATACTTTTACTGGAGAAATATGGAGTAATCAGCACATAAAAGTCAACTTCAACTCAAGTACATGACTTGCATACATAGTCATCCACTTGTGTTTTGTGTTACTGTCTCATATTGTGGCTCATGCTTTGTGTTGGAGAGCTAGAGAATTTAAATGGCTTCAAATTTATCTGAAAACATGTAGGCTGTGCAATGAATGTATGTAGATTCAGTACAATTGTGTGTAAGAGTGTTTTGATAGAGGGCCTTTGTGAGCCTGTGCGTGTATGTGTTTTTGTGATGAATGACTAGGTGACAGTGAGCAGATGTGAGAGGCTGATGAATTGCAGGGACATCCGAAGTGAGAGACAGACAGCACGCAAAACGTCCGACTGCTTTTGTATGCAAACAAACACACACGGCTAAACTCTGATGCCTACAAGTTCGGCATCAAACTCACTCAGAGTTCGCATATTGCAATGCTATTGCCTCGAGCACCAGTCGGCATGTTAAAGAAATTAAATAATATCTAAATCAATGCATCTCGCCATCTGTCTGCAGTGACCCTGTCAGATATTCACTTGACTATCTATTTTTGATCAATCAGATCCCTGTTCCAAATGCTAACTTGAGAAATACAAGAACTGACCCAGTTTAGATTAGAATGTCTGCAACTTGGATTCAAAACAGCAGATGCCATCATCACAGAAGCACAAAAGGCTTGCCTATATATAAAATGCTATATTGTAAGCAAAATTATGCACAAGTGCACAAGGTCATTAAGCTAAGGTAGCATTTGATGGTTTGTTTTCTGTAGAAGGGGTGGCTTTTCCAGCTGATTCAAGCCATTAATTTTGATTGTGTTTTTTTAAGGTTATAGATGCGTCTATAGTTTTGAATTTCAGTGGAATGAAAGCTTAAATTAGCATAAACTGCATAAGTAAACAAGTCCAATGGGCACTTTTGATGTATGGAAACCGTTATGGAGGCTGACGGTTAAGCAAAGCGTGAGCTACAGCAAGCTGGAATATTTAAGATTAGGCTGTGTTGCTTTTGTGGACTTGCCAAGAGTATACAAAATATATTGCACATCTCTAAAGGGACAGAAATTGTGGCACAGCAGATTTTCTTTGAACATGATTCAGATTCAAAATAGCAAAAAATGTTTATTTGTGAGCAATCAAGCAAAACTCCACTGAGAGGTCATTGTTAGTCTTGAATCCTGGTCTTACTTTTTTGTGTTAAATCTATTCTTTGCTGTCAAAAAGGTGGGAAAAAAGAAAGAAAAGAAAACAGTTTATGTTCATTTAATTTATGTTATTTGTAAGTTTAATGAGACATTTTTAATGTTGATGATGATAATAATGTTATATGTTATAACTGTGTTATAACTAGAAATGTCTTTTCTTTTTTTCTGCTTTAGCCACATCACTTTTGCCTAGGCAAGTGGTCTGTCAGCAGAAGCAGCTACCAGGTCTTCAAAAAAGAATGGACAGAATGTTCTCTTATTTAGGCCTTAAACTAAAGCTTATAAAGAAAGCTTGTAAAAAGTATGTCTAAAATGCATACATCCTGTGTTTGATTCT
The DNA here is from genome assembly GCA_034780575.1 of Labeobarbus marequensis. Taxonomy (NCBI): domain Eukaryota; kingdom Metazoa; phylum Chordata; class Actinopteri; order Cypriniformes; family Cyprinidae; genus Labeobarbus; species Labeobarbus marequensis. The sequence goes on along the minus strand of JAUZSZ010000116.1, from coordinate 16,436,469 downwards.
TCGTAGCTGTGCATCACAAGTTTGCTCTGTGCTCAACAATGATCATCTGCTCAAGGGTAATTTTTCTCGTTGAATGGGAGTCTGAAAGGGTAAACGCAAGAGCAGGCATTTTATTCTTTGTTCAGTTTTACAAAGAACTGTTTCAGCCTCATGTGGATTGATATTGTGAAAGGTGTGGGCTATAGTTGACCTTTTAAAAGTTCCTCATTAGTCAAAATGCCATAAAATAGTAAAAAAGTTGATAACGTGCAATCTTTGAGTTTAGCCTTAAATTACTTACATGATACGGTTTTAGTATAAACTGCATTGATCACAGTGTTGTGCGTAGAGTTGATGTGCATACAATTTTTTTTTTTTTTTTAAATGTGCACTTTTGTGTTCCACTGGCTTCAGATGGATTTGCAACCACAGACAGGAGTAAATAATTAAAGAAGTTTTCATTTTCATCTCATAATTAAATGTCTGACTCCCAATTTTTATCAGTAGAGTCTGGATCTTTATAAAAAAAAACAACAACAAAAAAGCAATTACTTCCTCCTCATGAGCATTACTTTGGATATAAATATATGTGCTTTTATAGGAATAATTTGTGGCCAAATGATCAGTAACATCTTATTGATGCATGACTAGCATGTCCTCTTAGCAGCACTATAGGGTGACAACAGGGAGTCTGAACACAGCTGTGAATAGCGTGATTTCAACTGAAATGAAGTTTTGTTTGTGCCAAGTGAGCCACTGTTGTTGTTTATGCCAAATGAGCCAAAGCTGGCAAAACAAGTAAAAATAAGTCTATTTTATGAAAATGTGATTTTATTTTCTAAATCTTTTTCCCCATCTTTGTATTTCTTCACTATGTTGTAGCAATATACATGGATCTGGAGGACAACTCTTCAAGCAACCATAATGGCATATAAGTCAACACACCTCAATATTTGCCTGTATTTTTTTTATTTTATTTTTTTAATGATGTTTTTCCCAATGCATTTATTAGTCGCATAAATTACTGTCAGCATCCACATTTTGAAACCAGAGACCTGTAAGGGGCACATCAATCTTCACACATGTGTGCTGTCTGTTTTTTTGTCATCAGACTGTTTGGTCAAGCATGAGCGGATGCTAGCCTGAAGTGCTAACGCCCACAAGCCGTTTACTCCTTTCATACTAATAATGAAGGAGGGAGAGACCGGTAGAGAAAAACACAGCTCTTGAAAGCTGTGGATAGCTGGATTGTAAAGATGTGGCTGAGAGATACAAGTGACTGGAACTTGTACTGTATACATCTTCAAGGTCTGAATTTTTTTACATCCACAGACTGTCAACATTGACTTTTTTAACCTGCACTTTAGCAATACTAATACCAGCAATTAAAGGTATTAGCCATTATGCTAAGTCTATTTTCAATAGACTAATATACATGCAATAGACAATTTTTAATAGACTTAGCTGGTAAAAGCCGCAGTCCCTTCAAAACTAGTGGTGTATGGGATCCCCCATGGTAGATGCCCCCTCAGTGTGTTTTGAGCTAATTACAGTTAAATTTGCCAACCCCGGAGCGATTTAACTCTTCAATCAAATCAGAAAATATACAGTGCTTACTGTTGGTATAAATTAATTTGCACAGGAATTACAGAAGCAGGAAACAATGTATCACATGGTCAATCTTGAGTATTGACTTAATTGTACAGTTTAGCAAACACATGGTGCATGCTGAGTGACACAAAGCAAGCAGCAGTGTAAAGATCCTATAGGATCTTAATGTCGCTCCATTCTGGAATTTTAAAAAAAGCAAATGTGTTTGCTCATCCAATGTACTTGTTTGTACAAGTGTTTGATCTCTTTTGTTGTGATTCTTCTTTAACTGGACTCGTACCTGAGCACTGTACCAGGTGAGCTACCAAGCAAGCTTACTATTTTAGAAAGCCATACGGAGCTGCTTATGTGATGCAAATGTAACCCCTGTAAAATTAGGGATACTTAGTCAGAGGTAGTAGTATATAATTTTCTATAGATGGCGCTCTACTCCTCCTAGTAGAGTGGATCGTAGAGTAAGCAAGAATCACATTTTCCTGTCGATGATTCTTCCAGAAACGTGCATGCAGATGAGCTCCTGAGTTTATGTATTAATATACTGCAAAATTTGCTTTAAATCCCGAGTTTCATAATTGAATTTAATTACTAAGCTGTTTACTACTAGATTCCACTTGAACGTCGAATGAAGCACTGTTGGTAAATTTTATTTAATCTCCGGTGAGTGAGCCGCATTTTTCTAGTTCTTTTCTCGCTACTATATGGGATTAGAGTAGTGGTGTATCGTTGTTTAAAAAGACATTCTCCTTACAAAACCAATCGGAGTATCCGAGAATTCAATGTTTTAAACCAACTTTGGTAAGTAGTATCATGGTTATGAGAACAATCAATGTCGTTTACAACAATGTTCACACTTTTACTTTCATGCACTCCATGTTTTAACCTTGGAGGCAACCTACTGGTGCAACATAATGGGTCAGAGAGAGTGACTCGTTTCAAGTAAAGTAGCGATTGTAAAGGGGTTATAAAGCAGATGCATTACAAGTGTATTTATTTTGATTTGTTCATGCTATTCTGAATAAGTTAAAATGGAATAATGCAATTCCATTTCATGTTAATGTGAAACATTAAAAAGAGATGTAAGATGTGTAAAAAGAGCAAATGTAAACCACTGTTAACAAATGTAAACCACTGATGTTAACATTTTTATTGTTGTTTTGATTTATGTAATTCATTTTATTTTGGAAGCACGTGTTTATAAAAAATGCAATTGCTTATTTCATTTAAGTACATCTATAGTAACTGGTTACACTGATTGTATTTTGAAAGACAGAAAAGAAGTTATTGAGGTCTAATGTTAAGAACAGAACATTTATTTCTTCTATGCTTTGTGTAGATTGTTTTTTTTTTTTTTTTGAGGTATCAGAAGAATTGGAGATGGCGAGCCCAGCCCAGTGAGACTGTGACGATCGTGAAAGTGGTGTGGCCAGCCGCGAGATTCGTCACAGAGAGAGCCTGATTGGCTTGATTTGCCCATCGAAACACCAGATAAGAGCATCAACCTTGTTTCATCCACACTGGTAGGAATACTTAGTGCACTCAGTGTACCTGCATTCGATGAGCGGAACTTCCCTTTTGTTTGGAATCCATACACTCATCCAAGGAACTGATCGCTTTTGGAATCTATGCACACACTGGTTAAAGGAACTATTCTTTGGACTCAGACCTATATATTCAAGGACAAAGAACTCAATTTAAACTGGTTTCTGTTTGATTTTGTTTAGTTGTTATTTCTTATTTTGAAGAGCTCGTCGTTTTATTTCATCATTTATATACCCAGTTAAGGCTGTGTCTGTTACATTGCTGTTTCTGGCAATAAATCCGTTAATTGTTCAACTGACTCACTCTTCTTAAGCAACCCCTGTCCGAGCCTAGATAGATGTTAGTGCTTATGTCACTAATCCAGGACTAAAGGTGCTACACAAACATATTAGTCTACAAATAATTTACAATGGTAATAACATACACACTAAAAAATGCTGGGTTAAATACACTGGGTAAAATACGGACAAACCCAGCGATTGGGTTGTTTAGACCCAGTGGTTGGGTTACTGCCCAGAAGGCTGGCTAAAACATTTAACCTAACTGTTGGTTGAAAACAACCCAGCATGTGTTCTGTCCAATATTTACCCAGCACTGGGTAGTTTTTAACCCAGCATTTTTTAATAGTGTAATATTGTGGAAGGAACCATGTGAAAACAAGTGCTGATTAATTGATAATCTTCCACTGTAATGATATTGTGAACAGGAATGAAAGTTGTTTTACTCCCAGTAGTGTTCATTTAGCAGTTGAAAAGTGCAGTGAACTGTATGTACAGTATAGGTACGTTTTTGGATTTTTTCAAAACTAGTTAGAGCAATGTTTCAGTATGTTGCTTATAATAGCTTATAATAAAATTAACAGTTTCCATCAGCCTAACATCAAGCTTCTCAGCATGCATACATTCTTCTCTGTGTTCAGTACACCCAATCCTCTTAGTCTACAATTAGCTCTGGAAGAGTGTTGCACCATTACATCTGTTTCAGGAAGACGACCCTGCCAGGTTTATTTGGAACAGATGTGTCAGGTAAACCCATTTTAACCGGGTGCTATGGTGATGAGCAGCGCAAAACTCAGCTTTTGACTGTGGCCATCCACTGTTTCATTTAAAAATTCACACTCCTCGATCAGAGCGCTTTACGGAATCACCATGGTGACTAAACTCTGTTTGGAGGGCTTCCAGTGGCACATCTCCTGTCTGTTTTACTCTTCCTGGGACTCCGTTAAAATATGCTCAAGCTAGGGATGTTTACTGGCATGTTTGTGCCTGTTTATTGTTCTGTTAATTTACCTTCATCTACCTGGCTAATGAGTGGAACGCAAAGCAGGGAACACGGAACAAATGGAGCTGCTTTATAATTAAACTTTGCATTAGGCAGTAAACGGTCGCTGGCTAATCTCAGCTCTGCCTCGTGTGCACTAGTGCTCCTCACTCGGCTTGCTAATGTATGCCTTGTGCATCCTTATACATGGCATCATTCGTTTCATGTATGCTATAAAAAAAAAAAAAAAAAAAATATATATATATATATATATATATATATATCATTAATTCCATTTCAAAAAGTGTCCACGTATTTATATCAAGCATTTGAATGAGCTCCTTTTTCTTTTACGCCTCATACCTCCTACACTGGTTTGCTAGTGGGCTCTCCCACACATTTAATAACACATTGTGTGCAAAAGCTCTCACTCTCTTTTGCTCTCCTTCTCAACCTTTTGAATGTGTGGACGACTATCTCATGGGAAACGGCGCATTGTAGAATAAAAATCTATCTTCCTGCAGCGTTCCGTCTCCCCAGGCGTTTCGCATTGTAAACATGGAGCTCAGAAAGTGCTTTGCCTGTTTTAAAGTGTCCGTCAATGAGATTTTCTCCATTTGTGGCAAGCCACAATTTGAAGTGCCAATTCCCGAGAGAGCTCTCTGTCTGTTTAGACCTGGAAGTCTGTTTGGATTGTGTGAATGTTCTCTTCCATTAACTGCACATTATGTGGGAACAGGTTTATTCTGTTTGAATGTGTGTATGTGTGTGTGTTTTTTTTTTTATAAAGAAAATGAATACGTAAATGCAATGAAGTGACTGGGAGGCTCAGTCTTGAACTTCTGTAGAGTATTTTCTGTTTTCAAGATCCTTCTTTTTTGATGTACACTGACATACTTTCTTTACCATGGACTGTTTTGTCTGATGGGTTGATGACAGTCATTTTGACTGGAAATGAGAGGCAAAAAGGGGGAAAAAACTAAGAAAATCCATTTTGAGTGTATGTTGAGGTAAAAACAGTAAAGTTGGTATGAATGAAAATTCAATTCAGTCTATTTTCTAAACATATAGATCTTTATAACAGATTATCAGTTTCCTTTTTTAATTTTTCAAAATGTATTTAAAATGTATTTAACTGGACCTTCCAGTGAAAATGACAGACTCTGGATTTCTCCAATCATTCTGTCCACCTAAACTCTTGCAAGCACGCATTCATCTGCCTTCATTTTTGAGTGCATTGCTCACATTTTACAATCCAGTTAACAACTGATGCATAGAACTAGTCCTCGTCCTACAAATTTTCTTTTGATAATTCATTACACTCAGATGTCATACTAAAAAAATAAATAAATTACTAACTAACAGTCTGCAACCAGAACTGTGATGGATTTTGTTGTTGTAAAAGCATTAAGGGTCCAGCTGAGATATAAATTGCTGTAGCATGTTTATAAATATACTCAAATACTCAAAGCTGAAGTTTCCTTTTTGGTTTTTATAAAAGAGTAGACAGGCCCTGTGGTCTTTTAGTGTGAATTTTAGTATAATCCACAGCATATGGTAAAATGGCTCAAGGAGCACTGTAAAATCTGTGCAGTCAAAAGGTTCCTGCATTTTAGGCACCTCTTTCCGTCAAAACACTTGAAGCTATCTTCATGCCTGCCTGTTTCCATCACCTTAACTGTTAGCGATATGGATTTTTCCCTTACAATGCTATCACTTATGGTAATGATATACTGAAATAGCATGCAAGCAGCCTTCATGCTTGAAATTTATCATACAGTCTGCATATTTAAACCTTGCCAGGTGTTGACTTGTGCAAAGCTGTTATGCTAATGGATATGTGTTCTGGCTGGCTTGTTTTAAGGGGTGGCTGTAATTTAAAACAGCGAAGTAAGGAGCGCGCTAACTTATGTTAGCCATCCATCGTCCTGCACGTCACGCTCTTCAACGATTTCCCGTCTGCCTTTTCATTCACTGCTAATATACTGACAATATCACTTAGGCAAATCACTAGCCGGTCTTCTGTAGCTGCTCAGGAGCATGATTGTTAGTGGAAAGTTCTAGAATTCCATCATGGCGAGGTGGAATAATGGCAGATCAGTCGTTTTGTCACTACAGCACCTGCCCAGCACCTCCGTGCTTGACCTGTTGTACAGTACGCCAGGTCGATGGCTGGAATTCAATTTAACATTAGCTTGCCATAATTACATCTGCTGTGTCAGTGCACTTTTTACTTTGCTGGCCCTTATGAACATTTAGTTCCATTCACAGTTTTTGAATGGTAACTACACTTCAGCTGGGATATTAAGTAGAAAAAAATGCAGTAAGAACCAAGGACCATGGCTGTAGCCAGGTCTGGTGTTGGGTTAAGAATTGTGCTGCAGTATAATAACCCCTACAAATACAACTCATTATATACACTAAACACTTTAAAAGAGACAGACATTTAGCCTAGATGTTTGTGAACAATGTTTTCTCCGTTTTTGAGGGATGAACGCTGTAAAATTATACCATATTTGTTGCATCAAAATTTGTTAATATTTTAGTATATGTAAGGGGTGGATAATTTTATCAGTTGTTTATTAATCATGCAACAATATATATTACCTTTAGAGTTTTCATTAATCATTGCTATATAGATTATAACTTTGTCTGGTGCTCTCATGCATGTTTTTAGCACGATTTTGTGCAAATTTAAATACTGAAAGAAATATCTTAGACCTCTTCATAACTAGTGTTATTTCATTTCATTCTGGTAACCTACTTGTTCTACAGATCTGTGTACTAGTGTTAAATGCTACTGTTTTTTTATAGCGTTGGTATAGTTTCTGACAGGTAATTGCATGATAATTATTTTTGCATTTGCCATTTGCCAACGTGCAGCTATCCTGTCAGCAATGACCTGTTCATGGGCTTTTTTGATTACTGTCAGTTTAAGTGCACTTCCATACGTATACATATATATATTGTGACGAGCGTCCCGAGGACTCATCAGCGTTGCCCTGGAGACGGAGGAGGAACACCTGCACTCACTCATCACGGCAGGATCGGCCACACCTGAGGCTCGTTTGCCCGCGGCCAGATAAGCCGTGCGAGGCTGAGAGACGTCTCCCAGCGAGCTGAGAACTAATGTGCCATAGTCTTCTCGATTACAGACCGATCCTGCCCTGCCACGCGCACCGCACCGCCCTGGGAAGGAAGAGCACCACAGCAACTCAGCCACCCTCTTGCACCGAACACCCCACTATATTAATAAATCTACCCTCTGCGGTATTTATTTTGAGCTCTCCTTGTTGCGTGATTTTTCCGCCCTGCCACACTATGTTTAGAAAGGAATAAATGTTGTCAGTGCAGTGTAAGCTTGTAAAATTACAGAATTTGTCTAATTGTATAAATAAATATAGTTTTGTTTGTTTTTTGTTTTGCAGAATTTTAACATACTTCCTCAATGCCAAAACATTCTAAAGAAACCAAGATGGAAACCGAATAACAAAGCTCAATGTCTCCACCACTAAGGATGAGGAGGAAATACTGGGAGCTCAAGGTTACCAGTTCATCAGTGTTAACCTCAATGAAGGAACTGGTAAAAACCAGGTCCTTCTTTGGTACAAGAAAGATTGTGGCAACAGAGCTGTGACCAGAATCCAGTTTTCATTCAATGACAAAATGAAGTCAGGTCTGGTAGAGGCTGAGTATGAGCAGGTCAACCGAGATCTGAATGCAGGAACTTGTGGAGATCACATCTTCCTGTGGTACTTCTACGGCAGCACTGAACATGACATTCCCATTGTGGACCTCGAGGTAACCAAAGATGCCAAAGAAGAACCTGCTCTTTTGCTAGATGGCTGGGAGAGACTGGGCTGTGATCTGAACCGCAATACAAGAGGAAGCTCATCTACCTGTGGGTGAAGAGAGAGAAGTCGAGCTACATCTGTGAGATCACAGCTACTGTTAATTTCTTTTCTGACAAGCACCTGTGTGATCTGGGCTTCACTCGTGTGGATGAAGACACCAATCATGACGCTGGTGGAAACTACATCTTCCTCTGGTATCGCCACACAACTGATAAGAGCAAAGCTCTCACTGCCCTTAACATATCCACCTCCCACCTGGAGGAAAGAAAGCTTCAGGCTGAAGGCTTTAAAATGCTCCGTGTTAATCTCAATGAAGGAACCGGTGGAAACAATGTCTATGCATAGTACAGGAAAGAAGGATGCGAATCACAGATTAAAGCCATGGTTCTACTGATCAACCTTGATGCCTGGAAGGAGTATGAGAAAGCAGGTATCAGAAAAGGTCTTGTATGACATTATTATTGGGAAACTAAAGCTTTTCTGAGAAAAACGTGTCTCTTCTCATTATTGGGTACTTAATATATTAGGTATATAATATTATCAATATTAAAAAACACTAACCTGATACAGTTGTGTTCAAAAGGGAGGTTAAACAATGTGCCTTTTTAAGTGGGACACACTTGTTGTACATACCATATTATATAAGCCCTTTGTGAGAGACAATATCCCTGAGATTATGTAAAAAAATATTATTAATATTCTAATTTAATATATCTAATTTGAAAACTGATCTGGGCTTAGGTTGCAAAATTGTGGCAGCTATGAATATTTGTATGAGATATCTACTTTTAAAAAGAAAGTGAGAGTTGGATTAAAATTACACCTTGCAATCCAGACTCTTTACACAGCCAGAGGAAATCTTTTCCTTCTGTTCTCCTGAAAGGCACAGATATATGGTGAAGGGTGACACTTGACTGAGCTTGAGCTCTTCAGATGTCACTGTCATCTTTTATCACTGTTACTCTGGTAGACATGACAGAGCAACACCTGCTCCCCATGATTGGCATCTGCTAATAATATTAAAGTCTGAATATGCTTATCAAGGTCTTTGTGATTTTTAGGCCCAATAGCTGTACTCTGTATGGAGCCGTTTGATTAAGGGACATTCTGTTTAATTTATAGTCTTTTTGAATGGTTTGATATGTGTCTCCTTTACTGATCTATTGATCAGCTGTTTTAGAGATTAACAAAATTCGATGAATCAGTTATACTAAGGGCTCTAGCAGGTATCCAGTGTCCAGCGTTTTGAATTTCCATTTATATAATCCAGCTTCCGGATTTGTCTAAAATGGTTTTTAGGAAGTGAAATATTTCAGGTTGATAAATTTATCAGCACTGAATTCCGCATAATATTTTTTAACACCTGAAACCTGCTGTGCTCAGCGTGGGTTACAGTAGCATATGGTGGATCAGATGTCAATTTACTGTATTGTTTAGGACTTTCCATCAAAATGTGATGTCATTTCTTAATTTCTTAAGAATTTTTTTTTACACAACATATTAGTCATAACTTTTCTTAAAACTGTGATGTTGTTCTTTCTCCTTTGATTTTCTTTCTCTTTCTGTGTCACCTGACAATATGTTTACTGTAAAACAATAAGTATTTTTCCACTGGACAAGTGAAACAAGATAAATTGGTACTGCTTTTTTTGGTGTTGTTGCTATTATATTTATATTCGGCATGCAAAGGTATCATAAATGATATCTGTCTGTTTGTTCAAACTTGATATAGTGAGACTTGGTAAATGTTTCTTTATGACACACCAATTGAAAATGTGTTACCTTTATGCTATATAGGATTTAACTGCCAAATCCGATCGTATTAAATGTTTTTAAGTGTAATGTCTTAGATTGATAAACTGAACAGCTCTTAATTTCTGATTATGATTGCAAAACCTGCTGTGCTCAGTGGTACAGTATGTGACAGATCACATGACAAATGTCTAGAATAAAACAAATGGTATTTCCCAACTGGAAAAAAAATTCATGAAATGAGAAATTAGTTCTGCATTAGTTCTTTTGCTTAATTTGTTCATTTGTTTTTAGCATGCAAATGTACAGTAAATGCTATTTATCCGTTTGGACCAAAATAAAACACAGCAATATATATATATTTTTAAATTAGTGTTCTTTTATTTACTTTTTATGGAAATGATAAAGATAATTTTCATGTTGCTCTGAGCTTTCTAAATGGTCTTGTTTGATTATTCATAAAATTCTATTATCAGTTATAATAAAGGCTTTAAAATGTGCCCAGTGTCTAGTACTATATGATTCAGCTTTGATATCAGTGTTAATTAAACTGTGTTTTAGGAACTTTTTTTTTTTTTTTTTGCTAAATACTCTGAATAGCTCTGAATTCCGGATAATGTTTTTTTAACATCTGAAACCTGCTGTGCTCAGCGTTGGTTACAGTAGCATGCGACAGATCAGATGACAGTATACTGTATTGTTTAGGACTTTCCCTCAAAACGGTAATGGTGTTGGCTAATGGCTTGTTCTTAATCTTTCTTTCTCTATGTCATCTGTCTATAGATATAAAACAACAACAACAAAAAAAAATTCCCATTGAAAAAAAAAGTAAATTAACCCTTATGTTCACACAATGGAGGCCAGCTATAAGTGTTGTACATGTAAACCAGACTGGTAACTGACAGTAGAGGCTATGGTCTTTAGCGTCATAAGTGTGCCCATCTCCCATGCCGGCTGTTGCCGGCTCAGGTCCTGCTTGGAGCGAAACCAGACACATGAGTGCCGTGCCGTTGATGGGACTGAGGTTTAGGTATGGGTGTAATGGAGGCCAGTTGGTATGAGCTGTGAGGCCTGACAACATATAGAGTGAGATAAAAAGAAACAGTTCAGAATTATTCAATTCACTGTATGAAATAAATGTGTTTTATCATCTAATATTTTATTAAATGTCATTTAAAATAATGTGACCAATTCCTATGGATTTCACTGATTCTAATTACCTAGTCTGTGATATTATATCTAGAAAACACATTGGAATATGGATTTCATTTTATACTGTTAAATGTTTATACGTAAAAGCTCTATTTTCTGGCCTATATGCTTTCCCCCCACTGTTTAATTCAAACAAACTGGCTTCTTAAATCTCTCTATTATTCTTAAAGTAAGAAAAGTTATTAATGTTCAATAAATACAAGTGACAAATAAATAAAAAACAGTTGTTTTAGCAATACCTCTTAAAATATATCTATTTTTTTACTCTTGAAAGAGTTATAACGATTAATCAAACTATTCTAATTTAGGCAAGGTCAAATGAGATATTTAATTATCAGCAACAACAAAACCACATCTTTACTGTAATAAGGAACTTATCAACCTAACCTGTTTGGACTTTTTTAAGGCTCTGTAAATTCCTGCAATCTCAGAAAGACATTTCTGTAACCACATCTCAATGTTAATGGTTGGTCATGTGCTAGGTTGAGAAATAAGTTGGTTAATGATGATATAACAGCAAGAGGCGTGCGAGGAGCAGATTATATGATATATAAGAGAGAGCCCTCTTCAAAAATCTGTTCTGTTATCATCAGACAAAATCTGTGTCTTCTACAACAAGCAAGACAGGTCCTGCATTTACTGGTAAGGTAGTAATGTATTGATCTGAATTGAATCAACATTGAACTGACTTGAGCTGAATAATGACACCATTACCTTCTGTAGAGCTGCTTTAGAATTGAATTGATTTGAATTGATGATCTTGGCAGCATTGACACTATTATTGAACTGAGTTGAATTAACATTGAGCTGAATAATTACCCTATTGTCTTCTGTAGAGCTACTTTACAGCTGAGATTTAAGTATTTCATATCTGATTAATGGGCAATAAGGTTTAGTTTGTTGGTTAAGTACATTAGTTACTGTATACCAATAGACCTTACTGTATACCAATTTATTTTGCAACACTGTTATTTTCCTGTATATTAAGGTGAGGCTGCTTTGAAACAATACGAGGCACTATATACTTCAAATAAATTTGACTTTTATTACAATGAATATTTAACAGTATTTTCCTACCTTGAAATACTTTAAAGCAGATATATGCAAATATATGTAATGTGCCAAAATACGTATGTGAAGTGTACATATTACTCTAAAAGTACTGTGACAGTAGCACTAAAACATTTTTTTAATAACAAAGATTTGAAATACTATATACTAAACTATATGATATTTTATAGTTTTCTTATTGTGTAATCAAGCAATAAATAAACAAAGTTCCCCCTTTTTTTGCAGAAAGTTAACCTAATTCCTCTGCGAAGAAAAAAAATGGCAACACATCTAATAACAAAGCTCAACGTCTCCACCACGAAGGATGAGGAGGAAATACTGGGAGCTCAAGGTTATCAGCTCATCAATAATGACCTCAATGAAGGAACTGGTAAAAA
>JAUZSZ010000116.1:16354019-16367210 GCA_034780575.1 Labeobarbus marequensis | reverse complement strand
AAACCACAGCCAGCAGAATAGAAGCATTTAGTCCACTGCACAATAGCCTTCTTACTCTCATTCAAGCTGCACAACCAGCATGCATCCTTTTAACACACGTCGCAGTAGTATGCGGGCACACACACCAGAATAGACCACAGACTGAAGAAAATATTCAGATGGATTCATGCATTGATGTGTCAGATTTCTATTATTAGCCGGGCCAGTAGAATACAAGAACAACAGTAATATAAACCTCTAAATCACAGCCGTTATTTAAGGTATATGCCAAAATGTGTCATGTTGTTAGAACTGTCAGGTCAAAAGCAAGCCTGTGTTGATCAGAAAAGTAGAAAGCCTTTTCTACAAAATAGATTTGGTAACACATTTCCAAGTTGTGCATCTTCATTGCCTTCCATATGTATTCTTCTCGATGAAATAAAATGGTAAGACTATGTCACTTGTTGCTTACCGCTTAAAGGGAGTATGTATCTTTGTTTCAGTCCTCATTCCACTGTTAATGGGACAGGAAGTCATATAAATGCATAAGATAGAAGTTAAAGGGGTTAGTTCACTCAAACAATGAAAATTTGTCATTTTTTCCTAACCCTGATGTTGTTCCAAACCTGTGTAACTTTCTTTCTTCTGTGGAACACAAAATGAAAGTCAGTTGGGTCTGAAACACAATTGGCCTCCATTGATTTTCATTATGTGGACAAAAAAGAAAAGAAAAAGAAAGTACACTGAGAGAAAATACTCTATTGTTACACAGAAGAAATTAAGTCTTACAGGTTGGGAAGGAAATGAGGGTGAGTAAATGATGACAGAATTTAAATTTTTGGGTGAACCATCACTTTAATTTATGCATTTTCTGCATTTATATGAGTTTGTGTCACACAAGCAGTGGAAAGAGGTCTGAAACAAAGATACATAGCCGATCTCATGCTCAAATGTACCACATGTTGTGGGTTATTAAGAGAAAGGCATTAGCAATTCAGTTTGATTTACAACTTCTGAAACGAGCCAGTCCAACATCAATTCACTCCCGTGTGCTAATTTTTTCATCTGTTTGTTTCGTTTTTTCCCAAGAGGGACATCTCATCCATCACTGAAATGACATAGTACATCATGAAGTTTTTTTTTCAGTCCATTGCTGTCTTTGTCAGGAGTCAAGAGAGAGGAATCTTGGGAACATAAAAACACTCGCGCCCTATTGACAGATTTACCGGTGCACTTGGTCCAGGTTCTCTACAGTAAAACATCTAAACATGTCTGGCAGTCCTACTAGACGAGCTGCTAAAAAAACATCGATTTTGCCTCGCAAACGAGTAGGCAGGCGAAAAATGTTGATCAATGAAAATGAAAGATAAATCTAAATGCAAATAGCCCTGCACTTTCCACATGCATTAATGTATCTATTTGCAAGTCTTAGAAGCCGAAAGCCACGCTGGTTTGATATCTGTTCGTTTCCTCCAGTAGAAGCAATAAATATCCCCTAGACGTTGTGAAAATTCAGTGCTAAGGCAGTTGATGAATCAAAGACTATTGTAAATGAGACTGGTATGAGTGAAGGTGAAAGTCTGAAGAAAAAGTTGTCCTAAACTGGCTATTTATCTGCGTGCCTGGTGTGCTCACAAGTGCATGTTGTGATTTGACTGACAGGTGGACAGCAAATATCCCCCTTGCGGAAGTGAAGAGTCCAACACTAGCTGATCCAATCAGATGTCAACTAGGATTTTATTAGATGTCAGAGAGAACGAGCACATTCAACACAGTCCTTATGCCAGGTTATCACACATACCACACTTATTTTCATTGTCTTTTATTTTCTGCTGTTTAATACAAAGCAATATAAAGAGATTGTGTTTGTCTAGGACAATGCAACTGCTTGCCAAAAGAAGCTAAAACCAGCCTTATCTGGTTTAAACTGGTGAACAAACTGAATCAAGCTGGTCTGGTCTCGCAATAGGTTTTGCTGGTTTAGCTGGGCGAGCAGCTTGTCTCCCAGCATGATCAGTTTAAAAGTTCCAAATATCCCTGTAAAATCAAGAGAAACCCAATTTTATCAGGTTATAAGGCCTACTAAGACCAGCAGACCAGCTAAGGTCTAAGTTTTTTTTTTTCTTTTCAGCAGGATAAGATTGGAAATAAGTTTTTAATATTTTTTTTATTTTTCTTCCATGGGACTAACGATGCCATAGGTAATGTATGAACTATTTAAATGTATACGTTTAACACAATGTAAGTTGCGTTGGATTAAAGCGTATGCCAAATGCATAAAATGTAAATGTAGTTTAGTTAGAAAAATAGTTGTGGCTAAGGGCAAAATGAAGGAGCATAAACATAACTCGAAATGCCCCCCAAACCGTATAATTAAACTGTGAGGCAAAAAGTGAGTGACAAATACCTTCTTGATTGGCTGTGTAAAAACAATTAGACCTTGATTAGAAATTAACCACTATGTGGAGCGAGAGACTCCCATTCTCCCCATGAATTAAAGCATAATTGATTGGATTGAGATATTTAATGAAACATGTATTCCATCATTTGACAAATTACGTTAAGCACTACAGCACCTGAGCTGGAGGCCAAACCGCCCTGACCTGGGCCTGGATAATTGTACTGATTGGCTGTTATGTTATTCAAACACACTCCAGTTCAGTGGAGTATGTAATTTTAGTCAGATCTTCCTTTCTGTCTGAGCTTCAAATTTAAAAACCATGTGCCGTGTAACATTTTCCATTCCATTTCATTTCTTCAAGTTAAAGCAAATGTTCATTTTTGCCTCTTTTTTTGTGACATTACAAAGTATGCCTTGTGATAGCTGATGTTTAAAGGGGTCAAATGTCTTCTCTGCTTGTCTTGTTTAGTGAAATTCGAGCAAGATTTTCCTGTTTCGAATGTCTTGCTAATGACGCTAAGCTCAAGGTCTGTTATAAACTGTGAAGTAGGTACAGGTGACCCATCGCCTTAAGGATGACCTTTTTCTGTTCATTTCAGCAGTTTGAACCGCCCCTGGTGGCTCACACTTCAACAGAAATATCTTTAATTATCTTCAGCTCTGCACAAAGCAATGCAAACTACTCAAAACTACTCATTATTCATGGAGTGCGTGCAGATAAGTGTTCGTGAGAAGGAAATAAAGAGAGATCAAACAAATTATGGATACAATTACAAATGGTAATGAAAACAATTACATGTTAGGTTGTAAAAATGACTTATATTAAAGGAATTTTACAAGTTAAGCACAGTTGTGGCATAATCATTTTGGCCAATAAGCAGGAAATCTTTTTAACAAGCAAGGTTAACAAGCAAGTTTTTTTCTTTACACTAAAATTATTTTTAAAATGCATATTGTTTACGTAATATGCATATTATATTAGTGTAGCTATACTACTGAAACAATTAGAATATGTAAGTTTCAAACCGTCAAACATCATACAAGAAGTTTCCAAGATTCAATAAAGTGAGAGTAAAAGACTCTTTAGTGCTGTTGGGCAATATTAGAATTGAATAAGACACCTAATCAAAAATCATTAGCACTCCTTTTTGCATTTAAGTTAGACATTCTTGCATCCTATATTTTAAGTTTTTTTTTTTTTTATGCAAACGCATGCGCTAGCTGACATCTTCGACTGTTGCCTCCCATGTCCTCAGTGCCATGTTTTCAGATGCCATGCCAAGTTAAAAGTAGTTCAGTTATTAAAAACACATTTTGAAACCCCTGCATTCTGTTCCACTCTGTTACCAGGCATGTCACCTCAAAATATGGAAATGGAATTTAAAGCTTGAATTGCTAGGATGATAGGAAACCGCTTATTATGGAATATATATACGAGTCAGGAGCCATGATAAATTGTGTTATTTTTTTACAGTGTTATCATGGTTATTCGCTAAATTACTACTAAAAATCCTGTTTGCGATTGGCATCCTTTCCTCGCCAGCTAATAACACCTGCAATACGTGACTGCAACAGAAGTGTGCCTTTTTCATCACAACACACATTCTGTTCTTCAATAACTTATACCTAGAAGTTTCAAACCCCAGCTTGCACATGTTTACCGTCTGATTTCCGTCATATGATATATTTGCCTGTAATTACCAGTGGAGGAATGTTAATGCAATCTGTGAATGATTAGATTGACTTTGTGGCCACGATTACTTCCTCTGGCTTTTCCAGAAATTTCATTCACCCGTGTAGTGAATACAAGCACAGTGTATAAAATGAGATGAACGCTTAGATGATAAGTGCATTTGTGCTCCTTTGGTGTAGCCCCCCGGCATCCCCCTGCGCTTCTTATGCCAACAGAATTTGTTACGAGGCCACGGGGTCAAGCGAGCGATCGCCTGCCTTTGACGTTCCTTATTCTCAGCGGCCGCGCTGTAAGGACAATGAATTCCGCTAGTACGGCTGTAATTATTTTATAGCTTTCTTTGTCTGCCGTGCATGCTTTGAATAAGATGTCTGTCGGCCGCACTCACGCTGGGAGTACAGCAAACACCCTTGTGCTCTTTGGGGATGAATTGGGTTGACATGTTTTTCTTTGACTCAATCCCTGTTCTTCTCTGTGTTAAGACCAGGTCTTTTTTCCCTCCCTTATCGCACCCCCAGCTTCCCTCTCTCCGCTTAAATCTCCTTAAATCCCTCGCTACCTACAGGCTACGGCTGCATCTCCTAACGCACTAAAGCTACACGGCATTCACCAAAAGGTCTCCTAGCAACCACTTCCATTCTTTTCCGTTCCTCCTGAAAGGGATTTTTTTTTTTTTCGGAGAGCGTACCAAAGATGTATGTGAAGTGTGTGTGAATAATGAAGCGGATGAAGAGACGTTCTGGATAATTTAATCGGTGTGTGTACGTGGATATCTGCGTATCTGGCCTCACTGCACTTGTTTATCTAACCGTGCAAAAAACTGGAAGTTTATGACTACGAAAGTCCCATCCAGCACTGTTTTCTGTCAAATTTAGGGTTACATGCTTGGCAGGACATCTTGTTTGTCACAGTTAGCGTTCGTGACTGTTCCGGTGAGCGCAAGCACGATTAAGTCCTCTCTGAGCCAAGCATTAAGGAAGACAAACTGTACGGATTAAGATGAGCTATAAAAATGGATCCTGTGAACTTTCGGGCGATGAACTCTGGGTCAACAAGGAGGTGGTGAGATGCTGAGATTTCACAAGGCTGAGGTCAGTGTGTTCACCGAGTTGCTGTGAAAGATAGCAGAACACAAGTGAGTGTGATTTGGCTTCGAGTTTGACCTCATACCAGGCTCAAAGATCTCAGACCTATCTCCTCCTCAGTTCTTCATTTGTCTTTTGAACCAATGTGTGTAAATAATATTGAATCTGTGATGGATTTCTCATCTGGTCGTTGCAGGCCTACTTGAGCTTTCCAACTATCCAGCCTGAAAACATCCATGACACTTCTGGACAGCTGGGGTTTGTTTGGCAGTCTCCTCTCTTCTCCACTCCTCCTGGGAAAGGAGGATGAGAAGGATACAAAGTGCATGCATTCGAGGCCATTCATTCACTCTGTAAACCTCCCGAATCCCTGCAAATGCAAAATCAATCGACAAAAAAAATGATGAGGCACCAATTCTCCTCAAACACTAGAGTAATAAAAGAAAAGCATCAATATTTACAGAGCAAATGAGAGCAAGGAAATTACAAAATGTGTCTTTTCTAATGCTGTATTGATGTGGTGCCTGCTCTGCATATATAAACAAGCAAATCTGCCTCTTCCGTGAAATCAAGGTCGTATGGGGTGAACCTGAGAACGCTCTGGAAATAAATATTTACAGTAGGATGCTTTGACTTATGTCACCTAATTTGGAAATTGTAAGAAGTATAACAATATTTCAGTTTGGATTCTGGTTCAGCTTTTGTGAAAGCAACAAAGCTGGTCAACATGAAGCTGAATTTGTTTGGAATAGATTAAGAAAGTTATTACAGCAAAACTCTATTCTGAAAATATACATTTAAATACTGTAATATGAACAACCAATTACACATTATAATTTGTATTGATTTATTTATTTTAGGCAACTGCAGGGGGTTCCTGAATGGATATAAAGCTTTGAAAAAGTTAAATAAATAAATAAAAACAAAAGAAAGCATGTACTAAAAATATATATTAAATATTTCATTTTTTTACCTGCATGTCATGTCATCATTAACCAACATCAGAGAACCATGAGTAAGCAAATGCATTGGTTTAAAATGTTAACCTAAATTCAAGTAAATATTTTATGGTTCAGCTGACAAAAAAAGATTAGGAATCTTTGAGTTATGCTAAAAGTAATGTCTTGTAGTTCAGTGAGTCAGTGAGATTTCAATTTAATAACTGATCTGATTCACTGAGTTAGTGAGCCATCTGCAACCAGTGAGTTTGAGACTTATTTGTGAGTCAGGAAAATAACATTTCAATTGTTTTAATGAGTCAAACATTCATGAATCAGACCTCACTGGTTGAGTTGCATGATTTGTACATGTATTAGAACTCTTTTTGTGTTCAATTCTGACTGCAAGCTCTCAACTAAAGCATTGTTTATTTATTTTAAATAAGACAAATACATGCAGGAACCACAGTCAGACTACTTTAGTACAGTATTTCATTCTCATCAGTAGAAGTTAGACATCCAAGAACCATTAACAGAATCAGACAACATGGAAACCATTTGGTTCTTGATATTTATGTTTGTTATTTAATTTTTAAAATGTATTTATTTTATTTTATTATTTATTATCCACCCTACTTATTTAATATATTGAATAAAAATCCCCAACTCCCATGAGAACTCTGTGAAGCATTTAATTGTGTTGCATATTAGTTTGTTTATAAAATGAGATAATTAGTAAGATGAGATAAGATGAAAGAATAATTCACAGAACAGTACTGTGGCTGGAGTTAACATGCTAATAATGTTCATTAACAGGGCTGAGTGTGAGCTGAAGTGTGAGGAATTAATGATAAACGATAGTTCATCGTAACGCAGGAGGATAAATTAAAAACATTTCTCTTTAAAATAACAATACATCTTTACATTTCACATTAAAGTACGAGTTTGAGGTATGACTATATATACATATTTCTGCTAACAATATATTAGCGTCTATGTTAGATACTGTATCTCATGTCAAGGCATGATGGCGATGACTAAAATAGAGCAAGATTATATTATCACATTCTTTGCTATTTGTCGTGTTAACACTTTTAAACTGTACTGACCTTTTGATATTCATGTGAAATGTTAATATAATGCTTAATATGCAGTTAGTTTTAGCTTTAGCTTTCAGCGCATCCACTGCTGAATTATTCATCTCCAGTGACAATGATTTGCAGATCTTTTTGGAAGTTCTTTATCTTTATACTTGTACAGGTGCCGAAGCGAACAGTGTTTTACAAAGACGCTCACATAAACCGCAACAGGAAGCAAAGTGCACTAGGGTTAGCCTATTTGGTACCCACAATGCACTGCTGACATGGCAGTCCATCAAAGGTGCGACTCTAAAGAGCCCGAGCCCCCACAGCTGAAAAGAACAATTACCACTTCTATCACTTCCTCTAAATTAGCATTCATTTGAGATATGATTTACTACAAAGAAAAGCCATTTTTCCCTCATTTTCTCTCCCTTTCTTCCTAGCCTTTCTTCTCCTCTCTCGTCTGTCGTTTCTCTGCGGGAGCGGGTTAATGTAGTAACATTTGTATTCTCCTCTTGAGTCTCAGACAGGCGATGAGGATCTACGGCAGGTCAAGTCAGACTCTCTCTCTCTCTCTCTCTCTCTCTTTCTCTCAGTTCCTCGCTCCTCCCTCCCTCCGCCTCCTCCCTTTCTCTCATCCGTGGCTCTTTGAAGAGATAAAGATGCTCTAATTGCATTTGCATATCGTGGCTCGTGGGTTGTGACTCTTGGCCACGTGACGTGTGGGCAAACATGAAAAACACATCCAGCTTGCTAACTCTTTCAACTGTGCTTCTGTATCCCTGAGCCTGGGCATGCTTTATGGTAAAAAAAGGAATCTTGGATGCAACCATTTGCTTGATTATTATAGTTATGGTGCTACATTCCCATTCGCCCTCTTCCCAAAATGTTCTGGGGTGATAAAATGGTTACATGTGTGACTGTTGACATTTCTGAAAAGTGCTTTTCCCCCATTTTTGAATGATCACCATTGGCACATAATGCAACAAAGACAGCTTAAGTCATTTTTTTTTACTAACAGACCTACCAATCTCCGTGTAAAAATAACATTATGAGGCTGCCATCTTTCTGAAGTAATTTTTAACCCACTATAATTTGGCTCTGAATCTCAGGTGAAAATTGCCCTTTTGACCCCCTCTACAAAATAATGGATTACTCAGTAAATATTCATCTATGACATTTAATATTTGGGCTTTCATCACTATACATGTTTATCTTTCTTCAGAAAAAATATTAGCAAAATCAAAAATTTGAACCGAGGACCTCTGGTTGAGTTGACATTTCAAGTTTAGCTAAGAAATTAGCTTAAAAAATGAATATATTCTCTATAATAACGTTATAAATATTGAAAATATTATAAAATAAAGTAAATACGAGAAAAAGCAAACTGCTTCCTTTTTTAATGTGTTGTGATGCTGTCACAGTTTGCTGAAGTCTCTGAGTCTCTAGATTTGTATTTTTTCTTCTCTCTCCTCAGTTGTGCATGGCAAGCGGTCCTGGAATTTTTCACCTGTTTAATGTTCGGCACTTGTGTACACAGAAACTGTCCG
This sequence comes from Labeobarbus marequensis, assembly GCA_034780575.1. NCBI lineage: Eukaryota > Metazoa > Chordata > Actinopteri > Cypriniformes > Cyprinidae > Labeobarbus > Labeobarbus marequensis. Next base: position 16,358,482 of record JAUZSZ010000116.1, on the reverse strand, counting down.
GGTTGCACTCAAATGGTGGAAAATTGAAGAATAAACATTTGATTATTTCTTTAGTATCTCAGGCCCACTTGCCCTCTTTCTCTAGCACTGCCTGTGGAGGGTTGTAACATGTATTAACATCTGTGTTCTTTGATATAATATTCCCATATTTATCTGCTAAAAACAAAAGACCCAGTGAAATAGATTTTTGTGGCTATTAGTACTAAATATTGACAAAGCTCAGTTTTAGCAGGTACACAGGTTTTATAAAGTTTGTTCTTCCTCTTTCAGGAAAATGGACAAATAAAAATTAATGACACATCTTGGAGTATCAACGTTTGTCAGACGCTCTCTATGAGAACATCCCACCCCTTGCAACTGACCTGCAAATTTTTAACATGAAAAGCTTTGCTGTATATCAAAATCAGAAGATGCCAACATGATCACACACACACAAAGGACCTTAAGATATTTTCTGTAGCAAAGGTACTTTAGTTTTGTATACAGACTGGTATACAATGTGTAGACACATGTGAACTAGTGATTTCATCTTGTAGCTCACATGTAATGTGTTAAACTGATTATGTTACAACACCCAGTGGTTTCTCAATTATCCTTTCTTTCTCCCCTCTCTTGCTCTCTCCTGAAGAGGTTTTGGGTTTCCCCCATGTTTGCTTTCACAGCTAACTTTATTCTGTCAGTCTCAAATAAGAGGACACAAATGTCAACGCATGAGCTGAACAGGGTCAGAACACCAGCAGGCGTTTAGTTTTCTAGGAACCTTTGCCAAAAGCCAATTAAGCGATGATAGCATAAATAATCTTAGAATATAATACCCTGCGTTTTCAAGCTTTGGCCTCTTATACAAACATACTGACTTCACTTCAATGACCTTGTGTTGGGTCCAGAATCAGGTATAATTAGGAAGTTTGTGCCAACAGATATGCTTACTGTGAGCTCCCAATTATGTCCAATCTGTTTCCATTTCAGAATACCAGACTGCACAGTTTTCATGGCAAAAAGATGGAGTAAAATGTCAGAGTAATTTGTGTTAAATCAAGGCATGCCTTAGAAGCCCAGCTCTGTTGTTGCGTTTTAGGGGCATTAAAGTTGTGCTGCACTCTCCACAGATGGAAATTAATGATTTGAGAGTCGAGGTCACACGTGTGTGTGTGTGTTTGTGTGTGTGTGTGTGTGTGTGTGTGTGTGTGTGTGTGTGTGTTTCACGCTCCAGAGAGGAGGAGCATTAACAATGAGGCTCAAAGCCATTATTACACACAGCACTGTCAGAACAGCACTCAAAGAGTTTACCACTGAGAATAACACACACACACACACACACACACACACATACAATTTCTATATCCCACCGCTCAAACCCAAATCATTTGAGACCAGCAGTAAAGCACTGTTACAACTGTACTTTGATCTGCGATATGAATTGATGCATTTCACATACACATTCATACAACAAAACACACACACACTCATTGTCAGATGAGAGTTGAGAACGTAATGGTGCATTGCAGGTGTAGCCTCAACAGCCCATTTGTCAGGAGAGGCATTCAATTAGAGATGAGAGACTGAGAGCCCGCCAGAGAGAAAGAGAATGAAAGAGACAGAGAGAAAGTTAATAGAGTTAACCCTTAGATGCAGAGCTGCTGCTGTAGGCCCCAAAATCTAGTAAGCTCTTTTTCAATGCACAAATAGTTTGTCTTACTGGGGCAACACAGTTCACTAAAAAGCTGTGGCACTTGTAGTGTTTTGATGCAAAATCCTGTGTTTTATTCAATAATTATCAACGAACAAGATTAACTAGGTGCTAAATATCATTGCAGGTGACGAAAAATCCAGACCCCACTGATTTTCAATGTATGGACAAAAAGAGTTGCAACATTCTTCAAAACATTTTCTTTTGTGTTCGTCAGAAGCAAGAAAGTCATACAGGTTTGGAACAATATGACGGTGAGTATATGATGGCAGTACTTTCATTTTTTCAGTGGACTGTCTTGCAACTAAGTTACCAAAATTGTATATGCTGAAAGGAGGCCAAAAACATAATTTTGTATAAATTAGTTTTTGTACATTTTTGATAGATCATAGCAATCATACAGAGTCGATTCAGTCTTCTGGGTTGCTGTGGTGGAGTGATGCAATACAGTGCTCATCACGGTCTATGGTTAATATTACTTCACTGCATTTGAATGTAATTCATGTTGTTATAAGACAAGGAATTAAATAACTCCAAATGACCTCATTCTAATCATGTAATATTTGGCAAGGATGGCAAAATATGAAAGAGGTGTGAGAGAAAGAGGAGCTGCACCTTATCCTTTCTGTCCACATCATTCCCTTTCTCATTTTTGATTCTCATTATTGATATTGATTATTTCTGTCTTCATTTCTCTTTCTTTTCTTCCACATTGTTCTCCTTCTTGTGCTTTGAGAATTGCACCATAAAAATGTTTTGTCTGGAATCCTAAAACTGTACTTACACCACATTTCACATAGATAGATAGATAGATAGATAGATAGATAGATAGATAGATAGATAGATAGATAGATAGATAGATAGATAGATAGATAGATCACCACTTTTGAATGAGCTGATTTTATTGTGCATTAATAAGAGAGTCAAGTGTAAATCAGTCACCGCCAAAAAAGTAAAACACTTCAATCATGATCCAAATCAAAACAACACTGTTTTTACTGCATCAATAACAAAAACAAATGAAACACATCAGCATCTGGAAGCCTGGAGATGTGAATGCGTACAAAACAGTGTGATATCGTCCTGTTTTGCTGCTTATAAAACTGCACCAACTCCACCTCCCAACAGATAAATGAAGGAAGTGAGAAGGAGACTCTCAGGAGGTCCAGGTGAACAAGCTGCTAAATGTTCTGTGCTAAGCATCAAGGCCCATGGATATTGAGTGAGACACACTGGTCATTCTTTCAGAAAGGGCTAAATCAGGTCAAACACCTCAAAACATGTGATTTTGATACCTTTGGGGTTTTTTTATCTTGTGTCAGTAACACTGTGTTTCTGACACATTTGTGATCTTCGTGACTCTCCAAATTGTTAATCTTCAGTTTATGAAGAAATAGCAGCTTTAATTTGGTAAACTAGCACAGGCTCAATAACAACAACCATTTGCAACTTCAAGACAATTATACTGTTAGAGCAACAACATTCTTGCCTGTGTTATGTTGCTTTATAATATAATGAAAGAATATAAAACTCCCATTATAGACTCTAAAACAGAAGCTGAGCAGTTGGGCAATTGTCATATTTAATATTCAGTGCACTGCAACATCACTTTCTGTAATTTCTTTTCTTGTCATTCCAGTAATTTCAATTTTATGTCTGTACATTCTGAAAATATACATAAAAATATACAGTAAATATATTTTACATACAGTATTACCACAAGCATATTTTGGAAAATGCTTTCTAACATTACACATTAATTTTTCAATCAATTCATGTGTTCATGGGGAAACCCACAACCTTGCCGCTGCTAATCTCAAAGGTATACAGATAGAAACCTTTTGCTATTAAAATTTCACCTACATAGTGTCTTTGCTCACGTGCAATTTCCTCAAGTAGTACCGAAGGGAAATCCCTCGTCTTTTTATGTTTTCAGTGCACAAACTGTGAAATGACTGCTGAATTGCAGTCAGTAGGAATTGGTAATTGCAGGTTATGAGAAACATTCCTGCCCTCGCGCCAAGCCGCTAACCAGCTGATAAAAGCCTCTTGATTGAGTAATTGTGTGTTTGAGAGCCACATTGCAGGGCGGAGTCTCTAATCATAGCGTAATCTCTTGTTCGTTCATGCCCAGCACCAGCCAATTCACACAAATTCGAACAAAAGGGGTCAATAACAGCTGCTCAGCAGAAAATTGATATAATGATTATACTCAGAAGTAAATGGCACTTGAGCTCCGCTAAGTCAGCTCACCATCACTGTTATATCCATGGAGACGCTAGTACTTTTTGCTCGAGAAATGAAGTCTTTCGGCCTACAGTGTTATTAGACCTAACCACCTGTGTCATTACTGGATCATCAACTCCTAAAATGACCAACTGACTCTGCTGAGTTATTAAAACTGTTATTTAATCACTCAGTGGCACTTATGGGACTTGAAATGGTTTAAGCCTGGAGCAGAGCCCCCCTTAAACTACAGGAATGAGATTAGCTGGCTGAGATCAAGCAATGCTTTCAGAACTTCAAGCCAACCGCAAGTAAAAGTGAAGCAAGTGAAACAGATGTTCCACAACACGTAAGGCGAATGGAGTGCTAATGTTCCTCGTGGGACTCTACACTCTATTCATCACCTCATCAAAATTAGACACGCTGCCGTACTTGTGTTGGAAGTGTTAATAAAAAAATTATCTCTTCCAACAGGTCCTAAAATATCGAAGAGAGCTATAGTGGTACTGCATGTGACCAATGCCAATAACCATATCTAAAGGGGAGT
>JAUZSZ010000116.1:16241693-16251843 GCA_034780575.1 Labeobarbus marequensis | reverse complement strand
GTCAGCCAAAAACCATGCTGTCTGCGTGCTGGTTTACACAGGACCGATTTCCCAAGGCGATTCCCTCCACGAACAAGCTTTAGAATCGCAGCGGATTTCTGGCACAAGTGAACCTTACAACATTAGACTGTCACTGATACTAAGAGATATCAGTTGGTGTGTGACAAAACACAATATCATAATCCACAGAGTTAATTCAGCAAATGCATTTTATATTAGAGCTACAGTCTCTGATATCTGAAAGGTCCCGGTATATCTGGTGCGCTCCTGCGGGGTCCGCTGGCACAGTACTGAAGCATCAACGCTTAGCTGTTCGGTTTTCCCGCAGCACCCTCCCCTCGCCAACCAATGGGAGCACCCGGTACCAGCAGAGCTCAAACTTTATTGGCTTTGTGCTACGTCAATCAAGCCTCCTGGTAGCGGATAGACACGCCCCTGGTCAGAGCTGCGGGATTTCTGGTCATAATGATTGAATGGCTGATGAGTTCGTATGAGTATGAGTCAGAGAGAACAACGATCAAGTGGTGGAAAAATAAATACAAATCTTTGTATATCACCACGGGATTATGCATAACATTTAAACGCATACTTCTATATTGTAGGTAGGCTATATAATTACATTCAGTATTATTTGTACAAACAAGTGTATATTTAGTGAATGTTGTATCCTTTATCTGCACATCACTTTGTTGCTGAATTGTGTATATAGAGATGTGACAATAAAGGGTATTTGATTCAATTTGAAATGTACAGTTAAAAAAAAAAAGTGAAAAAGTGGGAAACCAGTAGATCTGCATTCCAGTTCACAACAAGTGCTTTACTGCAGCCTATTATATTTCTCTCATTTTAGACAAGGTATTCTTTCTTCACTGTAAATATTTTAAAATAATTTTTGTATAATCTATATTGGTATATAATGCATTTAATATATCGACTGCACACATAAACTAGACATACCCTTTACTACCGTCTTTATCTTGCAATGTGTGTTGTCTTTGGAGTTTTCTCCGGTTTGGTTCCCAAGCGCGAGGCACATGCGCCTCCTAGCTGCCAAAACGAATCTGTTGCGCTGCTGTCAGTCACGCGCCTGGGAGTCCTCATGGCAACTGCACAGAAATCTGTGGAAATGTCCAGCACTTGCATACAATCCCTCTAATTAAATAAGATACAGTTGAGTATAACTAATATGTTGGATTAAATAATTAACCCGTTTAGACCCAGTGTCCATTCTAATAGATATCACTTTTTGTTTTTTTGTTTTTTGATGCCAAGCAAAATTTGACTGTTCAATCAGTATGGGTGTTATATCAGTTTCCTGACGAAAATATTAAATTAAACAAATGTAATGTCCTTTGTAAAGGACAGTGGATCACAGTAAAGCTAGGCTAGTATGACTTAAAATCTGTTAAATGTTGTCCAAGTAATTGCTCCTACAAATTTCCTGAAATATTATCAAGCATGAGTCAGAATATCTTTATTTTCAGACAATGTCTGACATACCTTATTAAATGGCTGTCACCACAACAGAAAGAAGTCATTGCATTGCATCGGCATTAAACTGATTGTTTGAAAACGTAAAAACTGTTTGTGGTGAAACATCAAAACCATGTGTAGCCTATATAATTATATAGCTAGATGTTGTCCATTGTAATGAAAATCACAAATAGGCTAACTAATAAAACGAAATAACAGATTTCGACTGATTGTCATATATAGCTGCATTTCGAGTAGAAATATAGCACGGTCATATTTTGTTTTAATGGAATATAATTCGTTTCTAAAAATGTTAGAGCCCAGTCCCAGTTGTCTCAAATCATTTCTGTCTGCTTTAGCGCGTTAAATCCGTGCGTTTACCTCTATACTGATGAAAAGGACAGTCTATCAAACTGTTGGTGTAAACTTGCTCCCCGGCTGGCAGCAGCCAAATGTCACGGTTTTCATCTGAGCGGAATAACACCGGATCCACGGTGGCAAAGACAGGAAACAGTCAGAGCGCCCCCTTGCGCATCGCAGCGGCACTACAGCTGTACGGTACAAAAGCCATAAAAGACTGATGGCTGAGTTTAGTGTCCCCTCAAGAAAGCACATTTGAAGGAGTGTCTGAAACAGTGCTGTGCCAGAAAGAATCTTAACACCAGTGGAGTGTAAACATGAATCGCTTCCAAAAAGAGATTTTCTAAATCAAGTTCTGGCGAGCCACTGGCGCACTCACTCGACTTTATGCTTTAATTCCTACGAGGGTGCCGGAGGGATTGAATAGATTTGAGTTTTCATGAATATTTCAAGATTTATGGACAAACAGTGATTTGAATATGATAATCAGATTATCTCCCCTCCTGTATTATAATGTGAGCATACCTCAACAGCATGAGGAGAGCTGCCATTATGATTGGCACCTAAGCGCTCTCTTTCTCTCTTTCTCTTTTTGTCACTCCTGCAAAGCTGATTTAGGGAAAGGTGATGTTTTGAGATTCAGAATAAGTAATTTATTCCATTACCTGTGTGAAAATGCTCAATTAAAGATTTGTAGAGAAAATATAAACATGCAGTGGTTCTTTCACTACTGGATAAACCCCAAATTTGCCAAGCACAAACTCATTTTTTGGCAAAGTAATTCATGCGACTGTGTTAATATTGCTTGTTTACTCACAATAATCATCTGTTCAAAAAAGCTGTGAAGTATACTGTAGATAGTTGTAGTTGTTGTTTTTGTTTTTTTCTTTTTGCATGTCAAGTTATTATCAGTTTGACAGCACTGAAACCATTGGATGAGAACTTGAACTGTATTTAGCTAAATGGTGAAACAGTTTTCTATAAAGCTGCTTTAGAGCTGAATCACATTTGTATTTTAACTAACAAATTTTGCAACATCAACACTGTTATCCAGCTGAACTAAATCAACACCAAACTGACTTGAATGGAATAATGATTGCTTATGTCTTTTTAGAGTTGCTTAACAGTGGATTTTAAATTGTCTCATATTTGAAGAAGTGTTCATAATTGATTCTGTTATTTTCCTATGTATTACTGTGAAACTGCTTAGAAATAATCTGCACTGTAAAAATAAAAATGATTTAAGTTTTGTTAGCTTACCGTCTTGTAACTGCGCAATTGTAAATTAATAGTGGCTGTAATGTTTTGAACAGTAAGTTTTTAAATGTATTTTAAATAATTATTTTATGCTCACCAAGCCTGCATTTATTTTGTCCAAAGTACAGCAATAGCAGTATAATTTTGAAATATTTTACTATTTAAAATAGCAGCTTTCTATTTGAATATATTTAAAAAATGTAATTTATTCCTGTGATTTTAAATCTGAATGTTTAGCATCATCACTCCAGTCATGTGATCCTTCAGAAATCAGTTTAATATTCTGATTGTCTGCTCAAAAAAATAAATAAATAAATAAATAAATAAATAAATATATATTATTATTATTATTATTATTATTATTATTATTATTATTATTATTATTATTATGTTGAAAACAGCTCAGTAGATTTTTTTTTTCAGGTTTCTTTGACGAATAGAACGTTCAGAAGAACGGCATTTATCTGAAATAGAATTTTTTTGTAACATTATGAATCATCACTTTATCATTGTCTTTCTATTCTTTCATGACAGAATCCATAACTGTTTTAAATATTGATAACAACAACAACAATAATAAATGTTTCTTGAACAGCAAATCAGTATATTAGAATGATTTCTGAAGGAATGTGACATTAAAGACTGGAGTAATGATGCTGAAAATTTGATCACAGGAATAAATTATATTTTAAAATGTATTCAAATGGAAAGCAGTTATTTTAAATAGTAAAAAAAAAAAAAAAATACAATATTACCGCTTTTGCTGTATTTTGGATCAAATAAATGTAGGTGTGGTGAGCAGAAGAGAATTCTTTAAAAACATGAAAAATCTTACTGTTCAAAGACTTTTGACTGGTAGTTTATTACAACATTCCAGTTAACAAATCAGATTTAGAAGTCAGGAATTAGGAACTTTTTTTGTATAATTAAACTCAATTCTTTCTATTTCCAGTGGTTTTGATCAAGAGTGTTGATCCAGGGACCAGTCCGATGTTGTGCTTGTGTGATTTTATACAACTGTATTGCTTATTTTGATCAGTTAACATGCTTTTTGGGTTGAGTTTTTACAGTTCAGGATGCCATATTTAAATCTGCCATGGTAAGTCTGGAAAACAACGGGTATCAGATTCTCTCATTAGGTGTGTGATGGACAAGGAACAGTGACAGAGCCTTTAAACCAAATCATCTTCTGAGTTCTAAGTTTCACCATGTCAGAATCTCAAATCTGGAGCATCAGAGGAAAATAGCCTCAGTTCTCCAATCCTGTTTCCTTTTCCTCCCACAGAAAACAAACGAAAATTGAGTTTTGGGAGATAACAAAAGATGTCTGTTCTCACATCTTAATATCTGATGGCCATATGTGGCGTCGGTCTGTCGATCAGCCCCGCGTGTGGTTATGTGCGCGTCTGGACGTCTGGCTGCTTTCAGAGCAACTCTCTGGTGTGTGTCTGTGGCCCAGAAGATCTTTTCATCTGCAGCCTACACATGGATATGTGTGCAGGACTGACACTGCAGTGACAGGATGAGATGGGACAGAGAGTGCTGGTTGACAGGAGGATTGTTTTCACTCCAAAACCTTATTAAAAATTTAGCTGTCCCTCAGAGACTGGGTGAGGGCGAGTGTGTGTCTGAATCTGTGCTCGTGGTCAGTCATGAGGAAAATGTAATGTGGTATTTGGTATTTGAGTTGTGTTAGAGGGTTTTGTGAAGTCTTCTCCTTTGTGACTTGAGTTTCATGTGAAAATTCCAACCCAGATATCTGCATGTCAGTGTATATGACCCAAATAAGTCAGAGTTTGACATGCTTTCACAAAGGATGCTGTAATAATTCAATAGCAACAAAGGTCAACAAAAATGCTCAATTTTGTTTTGTATCTCATCTATAATATAATTTCCCAAGTTCAGAGAGTTTAGCTGAGGCTGTTGCTCCTGTCCCTTTACAAATATGTTTAAAGATATATCTGACTTATGCTCAAAAATGCTGCATATATTTGGTCAAAATGCAGTAAAACAGTAATATTGTGAAATATTATTACAATTTAAAATTATTTTAATATATTTAAAAATATATTTTATTATTTTGATGACAAAGCAAAACTTTTAGCAGCATTACTTTAGTCTTTAGTGTCACATGATCTTTCAGAAATGATTGTGATATGATGATTTTGTGTTCAAAAAGTATTTCTTATAATTATTAATGTTGAATACAGTTGTGCTACTTAATATTTTTGTGAAACTTTTTTTATTATTTCAGGATTTTTGGATAAATGGAATAAACAACATTTAATCTATATCTTGTATAGTATTAAAAAATCATTTTTTGCTGTTGATAGTTAGAACTGTGATAAATAAAATCATAATTAAATAAATTACAGGAGTTATATCTTTTCAGTTTCCATACCAAAAAAGAAAAAAGAGAATGCAGAGAATCATGTATATTTATCTTTAGGTCAGTCTTTAGGTCACTGTACTTTATGGGAAAGTTTATGAGAAATATACTTCCAGTTCAATAAATTCCCCAGAACACAAATGGTATTTGGAAACAGTTTTAGACTTCAAAAATTCAATGAAAGAATCTTCTCAAAGTCTATAAATGTGTGAGGAGATCTTTGAAGGTGGCTCATTTAACCCAACCTCTCCTTTTTGCTTTGATTACACGCTCACAACCACACACTGCATTTTCCAACTATCGACTCTAGTACGCCATAGTAATCAATATGAAACATATATCAGAACTGTAAGGATGATAACAGACCTACATTCACCCCATCTAGGTCTCCTCTTTGACATGCAAATTACATCCAGTGCCAAAATGCAACACCCACACATGTGCACACACACACACAAGCAGGTTGTGATGAGAAACATGATCCGCGCAGGATCAAAAGGGATGCGTACAGCAGGATGAATAAATGGAAATGTGCGCTGATTTCATGTAGGTCAAGAAGTCTTTACACAAACACACACACACACAAACACACTCACAATCCATTAAGATGCTCAGAGCAAAACACTTCAGGAATACACAGCTGATACTGGTATGATTACCTGTAATACAGTTTTGCCCTTTCCGTCACACACAGGTAGCATTAACATAAATACATCGACATGCTTCCAGTTAGCAATGTGTGTTTCTTTGCGAGATTATTTGAATTAAAGGTGCCAAACTTTTAAGTATTTTGTGAGGAATCAGTTTTTGTGACATGTTTGATGCAGCAGCTGTCAGATTGCTGTAACTGACTGATCATTCTTTCTTTTTTTTACCTATTCACAGTTACTGCAGTGTTTAGACACGGTAAGAGAGAGAAAAAAAGAAGTGGATAAGGGTTGCCAGTGTCAGCGGAGGAAAATAAGGGGTACTCACATTTTCTGTATTTCCCATGTGCCATTAAAGCCAAAAAGGAATATTTCACCCACAAATGAAAAATCTCTTCTGAACATTTAAACATGTATGACTTTCTTTCTTCTGTGGAAGACAAAAAGAAGACATTTTGAGAAGGAAAATTTGCAAAACCAATTCTTAAAATATGTTCTTGTGTGATATATACAGGATTGGAAAGACATGGTTACTAAATGAACACATAATTTACAGAATTTTTCATTTTTGAATGATCTCTATTCCTTTAACCACTGGTTGTATCACTGGCCATATGGTAAACAAAAACAAAATGTATATATGTAAAAATATGTGACAGTCAGTGCTTGACTGAAATAAGTGCTGAAAATCATTTACAATGCAATCACTCTGACTCTAACTTGTTGACACACATCTGTTATAGAAATAAATTAATGCTAAAGTGTCACAAATATCAATTCAGCTTCCACCTAGGCAAATTATATCACTAAATAATCGTGACTATATGTGAATATTTCAAGATGAACAGATCCACAATTAAGCTTTTAAGTGCTTTGTATTTTACGTTTTAATTTCACTATTTACACATAAACAAGACTGCTTCTGAACTGAACAGTGCAACTAAAAGTGCAAAAAGCCAACAGATAAAAGTTAGCTAGTAGTAGCTGCCCTTCCTTGATCCTCCTTGATCCTTCCCACGCTGTCAAGTGTAGCGTTCATGCTCTAACACCACATCCATGGTGTTTCATGTCCATTTTTAGTGATTTGTTTCCCATTTTCATCTGCAATTTTTAACATTGACAACTGTATGCAAAACAGATGCAAATGCAATAAATACTATGGCTATTCAGCTGTAAGATGCTAAAATACACAACAAACTTAGTTCCGTATGAACTTTCAATACATTAGGCAATTCTGTTCTCCTAAAACCATCACAAGTCTGTATTATATAGGACGATTAGAAACCCTAGAAGCATTGCAAATATGATGAATCTTATTTGGAGAAGGTCTGAGACACAATGAGAGCACTGATGATTAAAGTTTGACTGTTCGTTCATTTGTGAGAAGTGACTATATGAAAGCCAATCTGACTGTCCTGTAACATGATCTATGGCAGTATAACAAACTCACAACATCTAGTGACTGGTGAAAACTCTGCCACCTACTCACCTACGGAATTTGCATACAGCTCCCTGCTTTCTTCCTGTCTGTGTCCTTGTGCACACTTGTGAAATGGCAGAGACAGAAAAATATATGGATCCTGTGGGATGTCCAATCTAACCACAAACGGAGCACATTTCAAACTTAACTAGCCATATAACACCCCCTTTAGAGGAGTCGGAGCAGAGAGATCTTGCTCTGATCATCAGGATAAAGGCTAAAGCACTCAAATCTTATAGACCAGAAAAAGGCTAACATATCCACCCTATGAGAGCTGCAGGTAGAATCTATTTCTCCAGCCCCCGGATATAAACACTCGAATCAGCAAAGAAAGCCACAATGAATCACCTTAATGTGTGGTCAATTACATAACTGCAATAGGACAGATATCCACCTCCTTTTCTATACCCCGTGAGGCCCATTTTTAGACTTATACGTTTTAATTCACACGGAGTGCTCCAACGTTATTCACATATCATTGTACCCCAGAGGGTTACAACATCTCGTCTTTTAAGTAAAACTACATTTTTAATTTCAGTTCTTTTGTTTATAAAGTTTGTAGCCTCATGCATTATTAGAATGGTTATGTAACTTGGCCTTATTACAAGGCTTTCTATAATACCTGATTCTGACTGGTCAATGGCAGCACTGGGTGGGCAAATATTTTTGTATAACGAATGACTACTAATACTGATTACTGTACACTTGTCCATAGCAACATGCCAGTGATATTTTCATATTATTCTGGGGATCACATCTTGCAACTTAAAACTGTTAGTCATTGGCTATAGCAAAAAATGATCTTCAGTTTATTTATTTTATTCTATTTTATTTTTTGAGACAGGAAATGGTATAAAAGGAAAGAAAGAAATGGGATCAGGAAAGGACCTTGAACCATACATACACTGATAATAATAAGAAAAAGAAATGTTTCTTGAGCAGCAAAAAAGCATATTAGAATGATTAATTAAGGATCATGTAACAATAATGGCTGCTGAAAATTCAGCTCTGGCATCACAGGAATAAACTGCATTTTATATATATATATATATATATTGAAATAGACAACAGTTATTTTACATTGTAATAATATTTCACATTATTACTTTTTTATCTGCATTTTTTCAAATGTAGCTTTGGTGAGAATAAAAATGTAAACAATGGTATCAAACATCTTTTCACTTGGTGTCTGATATTACAATATGATTTTTTTTAAAGGCAGAAACTTTAGTTTACAAGTCTCCCTTCAAATCAATATTTAATTCCTATTATGGCACATGTCCAATGTCCATTCATATAGTTATTTTATTGGTCACTTGCGCAACCTTCAACTTTTGTCATTTTGTTATACAGAAAAATGGGTTTAAGCTTGTATCTATCACACTATGTAGAGCTTTGTACTATACAAGCATTTTTTAAAAATATTTTTTTCAGTACTGTTTATTGACCGTCAGACATATATGGCAGCAGGCAGTCTACAAGGACATCTTACTAACAGAAACCACTATTTGTCAGTCTTTGTTCGTGAGTCTTTTATAAATAAAAACACTCAAAGTTTCTAAGAATCCCACCTTCATCTTGGAGTCATTTTGTATGGCAGGTGGACTACTAAAAACAAATGTCTCCAGCAGCTATGAAAAAGTAAGGAACCATGGGCAGGCTTGACACTGGCTGGTGCTGTGTCATTTATGATGTCTCCTCTGCATTCACTTTTTCACTTCGACATATGCAGTTGCTTCAGCAGGTAGGCGCTTTTAAGGTCTGAAAATGCTAAGGACAGCATGTGAATAAGACTAAAATTATAGTGGTGTTTTTCACAGCCAAATTGTGACAGGGATGAATGAAGACAAAAAAGCTTGGGTAGGGAGAAGGGAAGATTGTGTAGCAGCTGTTACAGGGCTTGGAATGCTGCTGGATGAATCCTCTGATCTGTCAGTCGCTCCTTCCCATGTAGACTCAAAATACTCTCGCTGTGTCATTTGTCATCCAAAGCAGCCATTAGATGAGTTTGTGTTTGTTGTGTTTTGAGGGCAGGAGTGAGGTGCAGATTGTTTTGGCTAATTGAGTTAACTCTCTCTCTCTCTCTCTCTCTCTCTCTCTCTCTCTCTCTCTCTCTCTATGTGTGTGTGTGTGCTTTGCTCTTTTGTTAGCTCACTCCATTTTGTCCCCCCCACCCACCCATCGTTCATTCTGCTCACAATGTTGTTTGTCATCACAGCCGAGGATATTCTGCGTCATACTGTCAGTATGCATCTCTGCCCACACACACAGAGTTCTTCTGTTTCGAGTCTCTCTTTCTCACACTGCATATAGCTTAATTATCCCCCTTCTTAATTAATTTAATCGATAATTAATTCAAATATACTTTTAGAATTAATTATTGTTGTATTCATGATAATTAACTCTTTTAATTAACCTAAAATTCTAATTCCTCTGCGCTGATGAGGAGCACAGAGAAAACTGTGGACTATTGTTTACCACAAGCCATCATTAGACCCCCAATGTCACAAAGGAACTGCATTTATGTGTGCATATGCAGCTCAG
>JAUZSZ010000116.1:16112524-16122729 GCA_034780575.1 Labeobarbus marequensis | reverse complement strand
CTCCCCTGCTAGGGTTGTAAGTAGATGGCCCACTCTCTGTGGTCTAGGTAGCTCATGGCGTCAGTGGCATGGCCCCTTTCTAAAGCTAGGCATAGGTGTATGTATGTCGCTTCCTTGGTGCTCTCCCACCAGGACAGGCATGCACCTTGGCAAAAAAAAAAAAGCAAAAAACAAAATTAGTGACATGACAGATAGATATCAGGTGTATGATAACTGCATGCAAACATACATTTTATAAAAAGATTCAATTTTCAACATGAAAGATAGCCATCAAGTAAAAGGTATCTATATAATTATAAATAATACTGGTATTAGTCACACATGATATTTTGCAAACTGAATTAATCTTGTTTATCTTGTCAAAAAAGTTATTTATTTCCTAAGAAAAAAATATGCTAAACTACTTAAGATTTTGTTTTCAAGATTTTTTTTCTTCACACCAAAAAGTTCTTTACAAGCTGTAACAGGTTAAGTCATCACTCTGTGGATGGACCAGCACTGCAGCTTGTATACCACCTATACATTGTTCAGCACAACCAAGATTTAAAAAAAAAAAAATGTAAGGAGGAACATCAAAGTGTTGCTCTTCCTTCCTTTAATCTGCTGTGGATGAACTAGAAGAGATGGTCAAGCCACGGTAAACACTCCATCCTCAAAGCACTTGGTGAAATAACCAAAGAAATACAAACAAATGCATAAAAACAGCTTATGTTTGCTTTGAGTGGACTATGATTACAGGTCACTTTAAGAGTCTTTGAAGTCTCAGGGGACTTATCTGTTTCATCAATACAATGTCTAATAACATATCAAACATCAAGCTTTATCTGCTCCTACCTTTTTCTTTATTTTCAAAACATTCTCACAGCAAGGCCACATGATACAAACATGATATTTATATATCTGTTTTTTGTTGTACGTCACTGGTTCTGAAAAATTATTGAAAAACTTGTCTATAACAGTAGACTCTGTATTTAATCTGTCTACCTATGTGTATCTTTCTCTCTCTCTTTCCCTCTCCCTCCACTCTAGTAGTCTTATAGGGAAGGTGGGAACTTAATGAAGTGTGGATGATCGACTCCAACACATTTATCATTGACTTTGACTCCAGTTCGTAGAGTCATGAATAATTTATTGTGTATGAAAGAGAGTTTAGAACCTCGCTCAGGGTTTACGTTTCTTTTCTTTTTTTTTTCCTTCTTCTTCTTCTTCTTTTTGTGTGTGTGATATATTCCTCCTTGAAGCTTTCCTGGAATTCAGATTAAGCCAGGCCACAGTTGTGGTGCTTAGTGGCAACTCCATCTTCAGAGCGTTCTGTGTTTGCAAACAGATTCCCGTTAATCGGCTATGGATTTCTCCCTCAGGAAGGGGTGGGGAATTGGCGGAGGGGTTGGCGAAAACACTCAAGGGCGTCTTGTTCACTTCTCCAAGGGAATTATGAGCACAGGGAAGAGAATAAAGACTTTTGTCAAGAGTCACAGTAGGCATAAGGTCCCTGCTACTCAACCAACCACAGACCTGGACTTCACTCACCCTGAGGTTTGGTTTGTTAGATTAGTGTGAAAAGCATTTTCTGAACTCATAAAAGAACCACACTTGAGTCTGTATGGAAAGATGACAAAAGCATTTTTCTAGTTTACCATGTGTAAAAGCACACCAGCTGAGACAGGACAAAGGTAAACCTTCAAATTCACAGGTTCAAACTCTAGTAAACCTACATAAGGGAGAACAACATAAAGCTTGCATCGCTATCTAGAACAGACAGGAGCAAGTTGTTATAAAGGTTATCGCAGTAACTATCTTGTCATTTTATACAATATTAATTAGACTTTATTACAATATTAATTTCTGTTGACCGAAACAATGACTTGATGTTTGAATTAAAAATGATAATAAATGGTTGGGGCCACGTGATGTTTTTGAAAAGTCTCTTTTGTTCACCAAGACTGAATTTATTTGATTAAAAATAGAGTAAAAATAGTAATTGTGAAATATTTAAATTTAAAATGTAATTTATATATTTTTTTTTCAATTTTAATATATTTTAAAATGTAATTTATTACTTTAATAACAAAGCTATATTTTCAGCAGCCAAATCACTCAGATGTGCCAATTTTGTCAATTTTATGCACAAGTAACATTTCTTCATATTACAAATTTTGAAAAGAGTTGTGTTGATTAATATTCTTGAGGAAACTGTGATACCTTTCAGCATTTATACCATTATTAACATCTTTACTGTCATTTTTGAACGATTTAATGCATCATTGCTGAATAAAAGTAATAGTTTTAAATAAACAATCAATAATTCTCACTGACCCAAAACTTTTGAATGGTCATATATAGCGTGAAGTCATATAGTGTGACATTGTGCTGCATGTCTTGCTATTGGGGCATGCTGTCATTGTTTATTTATTTATCTATCTAGACAACAATGATGGAAATGTTAAAAGCCTATAAAGAAAATGACAAAATAAAATCAAGCAAGAGATCTTGTGAGAAATGCCTCACAAGACTAAGTTCCCCAATATCACCTACAAATCTGTCTGAATATGATTTTGATGCGGAATATGGTATGTTTCAACAATGTTCTCAGACAAGAATTTTAGTAAGGTCTATCTAGGTACGTTTTAATTTCTGTAACTCCCTTTTGGGGATCCAAAGGAAAGTATTGTACACAATTCACAGGCACTGACCCACAGGAGCAAACTGGGATTAAATACCTTGCCCAAGGGCACAGAGGTGATAGGAAGATATTTTAAGCATAGTAACTTTCCAGTTTCTAAATCACTCCTGCTTGAAATTGAACCTGCAACCTTTTAGCAAACAGTCCAGATTTGTAGCCATTGAGCCACCACCATTCGTCAAACTCCCTCATCAGTCCTTGCTCTAATTACACTAGATCATCAGACAGCGAGGTTATGACATAAATCATGACAGCTCGTGAGGACTTTAAGGATGCCGTCTTTGATTCATTTCTCATGAGGAGACATATGCGTGCACACACACACACACACACACACACACACACACACACATTTGTAGTTTACAATGGATGGCAGCAGCTTTGAGATCAGAAATATGGGTCTCTAACCTGAAGACTGTTTTGATCCCTGTATTAGTGGGGTGCAAGTAGGTCATACCATCTCGCAATACCCATGACAGTGTGACAGTAAAAATCTGTTTTCTGAAAGCATGGGACTTATATAGTATTACACCTGGGGCCATCCGTCTCTTCGCCTGAAAACAGACTTTGAAAGAGGAAATGTTCCTTCAATGTATTGTCACATTAAGCATTTGTGGGTTTTACCCGCTCTCTCTCTTTCTCTCTCTGCATGTCTGTTTTTTCCTGTGCTTTCCACAGCACAGTGGGTGGAGTTATATTAAAGACTATCAGCGATCCCTTGTTCTCCCCATTGAAGTAAAAGGAAACTAAACAAAAGAATAAAACAAAAACACGGAGGAAATCAATTATATTTCAGCTGTGGCTGCTGTCTCAAGCCCCGGAGACCGGCGCAGTCAACAGCAAACTTTATTCATTAATGCAAAATTTAATCAGAGACTCCCTCCACTGAAAACACCAAATCAAAGCAATTCATTATGTGTAAATAAAATATACAGATACTCTTAAAGGCTCTATTATGTTTTAATTTCGCCAGTCATGAGAAACGTCCCAAATGAGATGTTATGAGTGTAGAACGTAGTTCGTAAACAATTAGACTCCATCCCAAAGGGATGAGAACAATCTAATGCCACGGAGCCCGGTAGAAAGAGGCCGACCTACGCATCTCCTGCTCTCTCAACCCCTTATTAAAGCTATTATCATCTGTTTGATTGTTTCATACGCTGGGACATTACTGAGAGTCTCTTTAGAGTTTCTCATTTCCTGAAAAATGAAAAGTCTTTATCAGAGAAGAAGACATGCAGTGAGCAAAGACTAGGCAAAGTATAAGGAGAAAGGAGAATACAATTACACAAACATTCCGACTTAAATGCATCCTGTGATTCAGTTATAACTGTATTTGTATTCATATTAAACTATAAATAACACAATATCAACGTATAGAAATATTCTCTGAGTCAGAGTCACAACTCATACACAATATAGCCCTGAAATGCAAGGTGAAAACATATTTTTAAAGTGCTTCTCTGTGGCTACAAAGCTGTTCATTTTGAAACCCGGAAGGCAATTAGCCATGGGCTCGCTCAGGAATTTTGAATGGTTTTTAAGAACAGCGAATTGGATTTATGTCTGTGGATGACATTACTTCTAGAGACCTTCATGTTTTGTTGTACAGCATAAATTACTCAGTCACACCTCAACTGTGAATTTTCAAACCGTAACATAAGCACGTAACATAAACTGATTAGATGCTACAAAGAAAGCACGTACAATAAACTCAAACCAAACATGCCTGTTGTAGTCCTTATTAGCAACTTTTTTTTAAACGCTAAATAAACAGAGATAATATTCTTCTAGTAATAGTAAAATGTAATTTTATGACTTACTTTGTGACTTCTGGAGGTATTTCCGGGTGCTTGATGACGTTTTGAATGGCTATTTCAGCTGCAGAATTATTAATATCATTATTGTTGTAGAATATGTAGCATCATGATGGACAGTAGTAAAATGACCCTCTAAATGATTAACAGTATCAGGCTAATTGTTAGACAGTTAGCTTCCCGCAGAAATTTGTTTTCACTTAGCCTGCAGCACTTCTTATGAGCATAAGAAAAATAAATACGTCCCCAGTGACCAATGTTGAAACTACATGTTTATTGTCACCACAAGCTATAGAGTATACAAGTTTTTTGTCCATTTTGAGCTAGAAAAGTAAACAAAAAAAAACATATAGAGAAAGAAAAATCCCTCTGACCTTCAGTAATTCAGCTAAAAAAATGTCACCTTGGGGGAAAAAAAATGAAAGATTTTTCGAAAGTCAGTCAAAAGGATGTACACTTACTGACATTTATATATTAAAGGGACAGTCCCCCTGGAGATAATTTGGGTTAAGGGTCTAATATTAGGGAACAATTATGTTAGCTCAATCTACAACCTGTCAGTTATCAGACCTGATTTTCAACCACAAAGTCACACAAACTACTGATGATATGATTAAACTTCTATCTATATCTGGTTATTGTCAGTAGACACATTCCTTGTCTCTACACACAATACATATTACTTATATGTAGACCACCATTCTTAAGTTTGGGGCCAATAAGTTTTATATATTATATTAAATTGATCATATATTTATATATCGAATGTTCTATTCATCAAAGAATGATTCCTGAAGGATCATGTGACACTGAAGACTGGAGTAATGGCTGCTGAAAATTCAGCTTTTCCTTAAAACAAATCAATTTAACTTGTAAATATATTAAAGTAGAAAACAGTTGTTTAAAATTGTAACAATAGTTCTCAATATTACTGTTTTTTACTGTATAAAACAGAAAAGTAGAGCAAACTTCATTATTGTGGTGTGCATGAAAGCCACTATTGCCAACCCCTGACCTAAACATTTAAAGGCACAAACACATATTAATCTACAGGAAGGGGGATCAGTCATTCAGACAGGCAGACAGATAAACAAACTGAAATAAACTCTGTGTTCTCACATGGACTCAACAATGCCTGTATATAAAATGTAATATGTTTTCTAATAGCACAAACGGTCACATTCACTTTCATCTTTCCTTCCTTATATTAGAAGCTGATGTGGGTATAATTAGCTACACAGCAATATATCTTTTTGATTACGTTTCTTAAGCAATTTACATTAGTCCAAGTGATATGGAGTACTGCTCGGCTACTTAAACAGCACACAATAAACACACATCAATGCAAACAGTATCAGTATTTGATATCAGGAATTACTGAGAATTGATGACAATCTTACATTTCAACAGCAGGAAAATGGGCAATAGTCACACTTTAAAATTAATTTCTTCTTGCTGTTAATCTTTTAAATCTTGCTCGCTTTTTTGCTCACCCAGTTGTCTCAGACATTTGCCAGATTTCCAAAATTACTACTTTTCAGGAGATTTTTCAGGAGTATTTGCTCTGTTTGAGGACACAGGAAAAACATGTGGTTAATTTAGTTTCCTCACAGGGATGACGTGTGTCAAGATTAATTTGAAAATAAATCAAGGTTATTCAAAAATATCAAAACTATTTTTTTTTTTTTTGAGTGAGTGAGTGAGTGAGTGAGTGAGTGAGTGAGTGAGTGTACGGAAAATTGTTTGCAGGCTCGAGTCATTAGTTCTCTGACAGCTCGGCATGCCCCTGTTACCAATCATAAGAGCACTGTACGTAACATCCATCTTTTATGTAAAGGGGAATTTGGATAACATGCAACGTTGCCGGGCTTGTCCATCACCCACCACAATTTTCTTTTGTTCCTGACCTCAGGGTGGCCATATTCATTTTCTCTCTGAGGTGCAGCCGTGCATGATGTGCGGCATACACCTAAAATGCCACAGCAGAAATTATACAGTATGTAACTTACTGATTGGTAACACTGATTGGTTCTTTGTACTGTTGTGTAAGAAACTGATTCCTACCAATAAGAAAATAGATATCATATATGACACTTTGCACATGATCTTAAAAATCTGTTGGTCTAAATTTTAGTGGGTGTCACAGAAAACATTGAAGTTTAATCTTTGAGAAAGGATTGGATTCATTCATCTGAAATTTTCCAGTACCGTCAGGCTTTTCTACTTCTTTTTTTTTTTTTGGTTCCTACTCTGCAGGGTAGATGAAAATGCCAGGACGATTCCTGTGCGGATGTTCCTGCGACAAGCATCTAAAATACTGACTGCACATAGTGATCAACTCCATTCTTTATACCCATGTATCAGATTAGCATTCCCCGATAGCAATAAGAGTCTGGGAAACCCGGAAACACAGAGAACAAGAATGAAATGTGGAAAGAATGGCTTTGATACTGTGCAATTAACTGAACTGAATGATGCTCCTTCTTAAGGGATCTTCTAATTACTCACTGAAATGCAGAACTTCCTTTCTTTCTTCCTCTTTCTCTCGATCTCTCATTCTGAGGTTAGTGTACCCCGAGGGGAGATGAGCAGATAGCTATGCAACAAATTAAATGGTTCGTTATTAAGTGCCAAGGCCAATTAAAACAGGTGTCATTAAGCACTGTTTATCTTAATGATGAACCTAATGAATATTACCTCTTTTTTGCACCAAAATGTTGCGTTCTTCCACACATCTCTCCTTTTAGTCCCCCCTCCTGTCCGTTCTTCCTATCCTCTCTTCTTCGCTCCATCCCCAGAGCAGAATTATTAGAGAAATTGGCAGCATCACAAACCATCTTACGTGCGCGCTAGAAAGAAGCTGACTGTCCTTTGAAGATTTTTTTTCTCCTCTTCAGTTGCGAGGGGTGAAAATGGAACTGTATGTTTTTGATCAGCGGGATGACACGTTAGGCCCTGCACCGCTTTGATGAAGTTGTCTTGCATGGCGCTGGATGTAGTTCAAAACCACGAGATGTGGGGAGAAATGTCGTGGGTGAGGAAAGCCTTGACCCTGGTGGTACAAAGGGAATGGAGGAGGGGGGAAGAGAGAGGGAGAAAGTTAGAAGCAAAGGACACCAGACAGGGTATTGTGCTTTTCATGTTCCTATCAAGTCCGACTTTTTCGGGTAAATGAAATCGAATACTTCTACAGAACTTGACAGATTTGTATTTCATGGGCATTTCATAGAGTAGCCAGTTTACAGTGGTGTAAACTGTAATGGTAATTTATATTTCCAAAGGGAAAAGCGTGCATTTTGTGCATTTAGATCTCAAAAATACATATTTTACATATGTTTTTAATATGACTGTAATGAATGTATACAATGTATACCATACACCTTGCAGAATTTGCATTATTAATCATTATACTAAAATAAGAGGGATCATACAAAATGCATGTTATTTATTTTGTCTTGTCTAAGATATTTTACAAAAAAAATGTTTACATACTGTCTACAAGACAAAATAATCACTGAATTTATTAAAAAAATATATAAAAAGAAAAATAAATAAATAAAAATACCAATTCCAAAAGTTCAATTTAAAAAACTGTTTTCTATAACAATTTATTTTGAAATTTATAATTTATTCCTGTGAAGGCAATGCTGACTTTTTACTTTTGACCGGTAGTGAATACATTTTTCACCAAGTTAAGAAGCCACTGAAATCACACAAATCATACCTTTTACTTAAAGCAGTAAATGAAATGAAATAAAATGTAAACAGCCTAAAAAACTGTCATAAGACCTTGTGAAGAGACATCTCATCAGTCACTATGGGCATTTAACGGATAGAGCTGTTAAAAAAAATAAATAAATAAATAAA
Source organism: Labeobarbus marequensis (assembly GCA_034780575.1). Taxonomy (NCBI): domain Eukaryota; kingdom Metazoa; phylum Chordata; class Actinopteri; order Cypriniformes; family Cyprinidae; genus Labeobarbus; species Labeobarbus marequensis. The sequence continues at coordinate 16,114,362 of JAUZSZ010000116.1, read as the reverse complement.
ATAAATAAACTTCCAAAGCACTATAATGTCATATCTGATGATCTACAAGAAATTCAAACTACTGGAGCTACTGAAATTTTTTAAAGTCCCTTTAAAAAAAAAAAAAAAGTTCAGAAGTCTAGTCTCCAACACTCACAAATCAAATGGCAATACAAACATCTGCGACCTTATCTTCTCCTGCCACTTCTGTGTGTGTGTGTGTGTGTGTGTGTGCGCGCACACATGCAGCAAAGCTTTCTGAATGCCTACTTGGTGCTCTTTGAAATTTCTGTCCGACCACTAGCTGCGCGAGCTCTCTTTTCAACACCTCAGGAAAAAGCCATTACCGTCAGGCCTTCTGTAAACAAGCCCCGCCGCCTGTTTGTGTTCGTCACAGCTAAGGACTTGTTGTAATAGTTTTTTCATGGTCATTTCACACAATCAAATTATGCCAAGAAAAAGCAGTGAGGGAGAAAAGAAAAAAAAGTTAGCACTCACCAGCTATGGAATAAATAAGAGAGGCAGGGGGTTGGCGAGGGAACGAGGCAAATAGAAATGTTTTAATCAAAAAACGTCGGACTGATGAATCATAGTGTGATTTTTTTTTTTTTTACCCCTTTTTTCTCTGAAAACAGGGCATTATTTATCCTGGGGTAAAAGTGCTGTGAAATTGGAGGAGAAGGGCTGGTGTGACTCGCAAAAGCTGTTCAGAGATGAAGACTGCCAGCACACTGAGATTGTTATCACACAGATGCAGTTAGTTAAGAAAAAGCATTTTTGCATAAGAACTGTGGCGCCACACATGAATTGATTAATTAACAAAAATACAATTTTATATTAGTACTGTCAAATGATTAATCGTGATTAACTGCATACAAAATAAAAGATTTGTTTACATAATATATGTGTGTACTGTGTATATTTATTATGTCTATGTAAATACAGACACATGCATGTATATACTTACAAAAAAATATGTTAGGTTTATATATTAAATATATTTATATATTATATAATTAATGTAAATATAAATATATACATGTATGTGTGTTTATTTATATATACATAATAAATATACACAGTACACACACACATGTATTATGTAAACAAAAACTTTTATTTTGGATGTGATTAATCGCGATTAATCGTTTGACAACACTATTTTATATGTAAATATTTAAATATTTATCTATTCATAAAAAATTGGGGTAGAGGATATTTATTTATAAATAATAAATAAATAAGCAAACACACAACAGGAGTCAACTGTTTCAAATAATTTTAATGTTTATTTACTTTTTATGTTTTTGAAAGAATTTAAAATAACTGCTTTCTTTTTGAATATTTAAAATGTAAAATGGTAATTTTTAAATAGCAGCCATTGCTCCAGTCTTTAGTGTCATGATTCATTTATATTATTTATATCATTATCATTTATTTATCATTTATCATAAATATAATTCTTTTTTATTATAATTTTTATCATTATATACTTGCCAGAAATATGACCTTTGGCATGGCAAACACGGTGAGCTGTGGACCTCATTTTGGGAAACGCAGGTTTGAATTTGTTCTGTGTTGTATCTTGATCCCATTTCCACCTTTTTCTCTCATCTGTAAGTTTTATATTAGCTCTCTACTGTCTCTGTCAATAAAAAGTGTTAGAGAATCTCCCAAAATAAACCTAAATTTTGACTTTTAATGTAGCAGGAGATTCGGTCTCAGTGGAATATCTTATTATGGCTTCAAATAAATTCACAAATCAGATTACTGACTAATACGGACTACAGCTCGTATAATTACATCAGTCAGAAAGCCTTACCGAAAGCACATCTCTGAAATTTAAAATCCCCTTTTAT
>JAUZSZ010000116.1:16022396-16033449 GCA_034780575.1 Labeobarbus marequensis | reverse complement strand
AAATGACATCGAAAATTTTCTACAGACCGTCTTCCCTCAGAAATACAGTGATATAAAAACACCCGCGCCTCGTTTTGATTTTTAAACGTGCAGTACGTGTTCATATTTATTCAAGGAAGCCTTTTGGAAAATCGATCAGTTATGATATCGTGGTGGGTCGCCACAAATAAATAAATGTATGAGAAACACATCCCACAGCACAACCACCTGAGCCCAACTTCATCACTCATCACTTTAACTTTAACTTTAACTGCATTTGTAGCTGCGCACTAGCCAGACCCATAAACAAACACAGACCGGAAGTTAACTTAGGGCCAGGCGCATGCGCCCGATGAAACCGTCTATATGGGTTTATGTAACTGCTTTATTTTTCAAGATTAACTGTTTTTCTTTTTTTAAGGCACTGTTAGATTCCAGTGTTTCCTGTCATAGCTATGCAAAGATTTCCTTTCAAAAACAGTATCATAGCTGTTAAACTATTTCTTTTTAGAATTTTAAATCTGTATTAAACCTCATAATGATCTTAAAGTAAGTTTGATTTTGTGATGGCTGTGCTTCAAAGGGGACATCGGATGCCCATTTTCCACAAGTTGGTATGATTCTTTAGGGTCTTTTTGAAATGGTCTCGCTGGTCATGTAAAACAACACCCTTTTTACCTTGTCAAAAACAGCTCTGTTCACAGCGACTCGTTTTGGTGCATATCTCTTTACATGCTAATGAGCTCTGCTCACCCCGCCCCTCTCCTCTGTGGAAGAGCAAAGGCGATTCGCAAATAATCATAAAGATTATGACTTGTGTGAGATTTACTTTTTCTGGAGGTGGATCTGGATCATGAACAATGGGTACTAATCCATCCTTAAATTTTGACTTTTTAACAAAACTTGCCTTGAATCGTCCCTGCCTTGAATTGGTTTGCGCAGACATAAATGAATTTAGGTGTATTCAGTGGCGCATTACCATCAAAATCAAAAACTAATTCACTGCGAGCCTCAGTGGCTCTGATGTCGGGAGAAAATGAGGACTCTTATGTTATTCTACATCCAACTACAAAACACCTGCATTGCTTACAAGACATTGTTATCTCTATAGCTGATTGAGAGCAGAAAAAATGACGGACTTCGTACAACTGGCTGAGGGCAGAAATATGCCAATACAGGACATTATGTAAGCGGTTGTGGGTGGGGCCTCAGCAGCATGATGTCATACTGCTCAGAAAATCAAAAAGGCTTGATAATTTAGAAAAGTAATCAAAAAGTAATCAAATGTAATTAATTACATTACTTTAATAAAGTAATTGAAAAGTTACACTACTTATTACATTTTAAGTAGGGTAACTTGTAATCTGTAACCTATTACATTTCCAAAGTAACCTTTATACCTAATAATTTGACTGCCATTTTGTAATCCAAAGTGCAAACCAAACAATAAAGGAATAGTTCACTTTTCTTGCCCTTCTTTCTTCCACTCAACAATAAAGAAGATATTTTGGACAATGTACTTTCATGGTGCTTTTGTGTCCTTTTGTAGCATAACAGCCCCCTGGTCACAGTCTAATTCTGATGTATGAAAAAGAGCAGCATGGACATTCTATTACACATCTTCTTTTATGTTCCAAAGTGCGGGAAAAATCCCACTGGTACGGATGAGACGATGACAGAATTTTAATTTTAGGGTGAAATATTCCTTTAAAGGTCACGCAATTTCATCCAATACAAATTCAATACCCTGGTGAGAGAAAAAAATAAATAAAAATACTGGTATCTGTTTTTTAATAACCTTTTGGTCAGCCTGCTCTGGTCTCTTGGTTTTAGAGAGTTTCTGGCCATGTGTCAGCTGATCACATTAAAAGATTGGCTGGGCATCCTGCTGAAATAAACAAAATAATAAAATAAATGCAATATAAATCATATATAAATAATACAAATAAACAAAATGTTAAATTATGTTTAAACCACTCCAGCTAATATTTGCTGTTGTTGAAACTAATGCAAAACAGCTTCTAATACTCTTTTATTATATAGAAAAAGAGTCCAAGCCATTTATTTTAAAACGAGTCTAACAACAGCCCTGTTTATTTTACATCGAACCTTAAACTTCCGATTCTTGATATATTAGTTGTGGATACTGCCGTGAAACACAAGCAAGCATGTGTTTTTATTCTCATCCCATTCACAGTCTCCTATAGCAGATTTACCTCAGATAATAAAAGCGCTCCTCGGATAACCTTGCCATTCATCAAGCCCTGAGAGCTTTTTACCTGTGTCTTCTGCATGAGGCTAGACAGCCCATAAAACATCACTAATTAAATGCTGCTTTGGAGCTTCGCCTGACCAAGTTTGAGCGTTTTCAGAAACCGCCAGCGGTGTTCACGTAAGCATTACAATAACGCAATGATACGATGAAAAAGAAAAGAGCGGAGCCCAAGAGAAGTGTTTATAGTGTAAATTAGTTCACGCCGCTCCTCAGCACCCCGTAAACAGTCAGACTTCCCTTCCCTCGCGTTGCTCTTTATGTTTATCTCTATTATCATTTCTCTTTATTCTCTTTCCATCCCCTCAGGCTTTGGCAGTTTAACAGGAAAGCAGCAATTAAACTCACTCAGGGGTTAGAGGCCAAGAAGGCCAGCGGGAGCACAAAAGGAACAGAGAGTGCGCAGGGAAGAAAGAGAGACACGGAACGAGAATGTGTTTTGCTGTAGCTATAATACACGAGGCATGCCATCTCAGGGACCCATATCGTCAGCAGGGTCACAATCCTGAGAGAATAAAAAGCTAATTTTCTCTTAATGAAGAGATGGAGGAACATTTGCTCTAGGTCGCTCCACCCGCTAGAGTAACAACCGCTCATTCTGAGAGAAAAAGCGAGGGCAGGGCAGGTGAGATGCTACTCTCTGCCCACTACAGCAAGGCCAAACCCAGAGAACATGTTAGGTTGGCCACCTCTAGTCCATGACAGATGCTTCGTACCATGAGCAGCCCCACGGCCCGACAGCGCAAAGGCCAGAAAGACGAGGTTCAAACAGGCTGGAGAGAATGTAGAGAAGATGAGAGCGAAAGAAAGAATCAGCCAATGGATTTGAAGGGATGAAGTCAGACAGGTGACATAAGGGTGCAATTTGGAGCAAAGCTCTGCGGCTGGGCGGTGAATTCAAAGAGGTTCACTGCTAGATGTTTTTTGGCTGTATATCAAATGTTCTGGGATATATTCAGAAGCTATTATATTGTCTGTAATCATTTGTAACTGTTTTACGTGTCGACTTTCATCTATTGTCGTGTATTGTGTCAAAATGTCACACATTGTGAATTGTGAGTTCCCTGAGATGATCAGATCAAACTGTATGAAAAGATGCCAAGCTGTGTGGAAGAACAAAGGGAGATTCAAACCAAAACTAGACTATTTTCTCCCTCTTTCTCATACATATGCACAAACACACACATATGGTCAGAAATGCTCTTTTGTGTGGTGTACATCTGTCTCAGAGTTATGACACTATTTCAGAAGACGAGTCTGGAAAACATCTCGAGAAAACCTAGAATTCACCTCACTGCCTAAATGGAAACTTGCATCATCTGCTGTTCTTCTATATTGTTCTCTTGTATATTAGGCTTAATATAATTACTCTTGTCTAACCCTAAAATACTAACTTAAAAGTCACATTTTCATATGAAAGATACCTAATACATGGGTAATATAACAATTCTATAAAATACTATAAAAAGCCTTTAAAAAATAAAATAAAACTACTATAAATAAATGTATAGTTTTATATGCTACAAGGCATCACAATACTATAAGTGAAAAAATCAGCTAAAATGCATATTCTTTGCACTGAGAATAGAGTATTTAAATAGAGATCAAATGGAAACATTTTCTTAAGCCTCTTGCTTCTCCGATGTCTCAAGAAAAAAGAAAAACATCCTGATAATGTCACCTGTGTCTCTTCTGGAGTTTGCAAAGATATTTCAACTATGTCATAAACCATGCTCAGTTTTTTCCAAAATACCAAGGTCTGCAATAAAAAAATAAAAAAATAAAAAAATCAAAATTATCTCAAACATTTCTCATCAGATAGTTCCAAGACTAAATTATCTGAGCTATGCAATTCACATTAAATCTCCATAACCACAATGTCAGCATTTTTCTAAATTATTTCTCTTTCTCTTTTTTTTAACCTCCATTTTTTTTCCCTTACAAAAAACACCTCAGACAAACGTGAATTTCAGTGGGGGGAAAAAACCTGAGAATTCCATCAAGATTCCTGAAGAGGCAACCTTTGAGGAGCCGCTGAGCTACTTCTAGGGACCTTTTTCAGCAATTTTCTTGCTAGTATAGCTAGATCATTCATACACACAGACCCCATTACACTGGCTTAAAGACATGCAGTGAGAATCATGAATGGATAAATGAGGGCTGGACAATCTCCTATCTGTGTCCAGCATGCCATCCTCCGGCTCCCCGAACACTGGGATTGGACTGTGCTTTGGAATCCCACCCAAACGAGAAACCCTGACATTTGAGCGCCCAAAATCCTGAAACGCAATAATAGCCAAAAAGCTCAGTTTAGGAATGGAAGATTCATTTAACATCAGGCCACCCTCACAGATAGACACGCTCACACTAATACACACTTAACCAGAACTCACTCAATTCCTCTATTCAGCCCAAATCATGTCCTTTCTCCTTCTCACATACACCTTTTAGACAGCATCTTTTCTGTCATGGCGGCTGGAACAGTTTGAGTTATGATTTGGTTTCATCAGCACATTGCCATTTATCAAGAGATTCCGATAAAGTATATGCTACAGACCCACAATGCCCCCTTCTGGCCACTTCTGAAACTTTTTCATTGGTTCCTCAGGAGAAAGACCTTTTGTGGAAATACTGTGTCTTCCTAAATAACTACTGCAGTGACAAGGCATTATTCAGAGACCTGCACCTACACATCCAATGATGACAGATTATGCAGTCAATACTGACCCTGATAACATGGCTATAAGGAACTGTGGTATAGTGATATCTCACACAAAATTATGTGAACATTATAGGTGCTTTGAACTTGCCATCAGCACATAACAATGTTAAAGTGTCAGCCTAAAACTAGAGCTTTCTATATCCGACAGACAATTACCGCCCATTGCACAAAACAAATTGCTTTACTCTCAAGGTTTTGAGCTCCATGAGGGCCTTTTAATTTCCAGTGGTAACTGAACACAGCAGTGTTCAAATCCAGAATGGATTTAACCACAGCTTTCCAGTGCAATTCCTGCAATAAGAGATTTGTGTGACGCTATGTCCATATACTACTTTTTGGTGCCTTTCAAAGTCCCATTATCCCAAACCGCTCAGCTGACTGGAAAGAAAAAGCGAGCATGCTAGTGTCCTAGCACGCTCTCTCAATCCCCATTGTTATAACTTTTTTTGTATTTTTTGCCAACGCAGGGTAGGAAAAATGTCACAGCAATGCAAGAATATTTGCCAATGTCTGTGTGAGAGAGAGAGATGGGGAAATGAAGGTGAGTGTGTGTGTGTGTGTGTGTGTGTGTGTGTGAGTGACTGAACAGAAGCTTTGATGTTTCACACCTTCTGAAGTGGGCCTTCTTCAGGTGTCTAAAGTGGAGAGGTCCTGGAACTGGAGAGAGAGGCATACTTGTTCAAAGACTCGCTCTCTCACTCTTTCTATCACTCCCTCTTTCTTTCTCAGGAAAAGAAAAGTATCATTTTGACTATTCACTGTAGCCTGTGGCACACATACAGAGCAGCAGGGTTTTTTTCTGTCAAAATATCACCAGGATTGTTAGACTCTTTCTCAGTAATTTATAGGTGCAGCTCCTTTGTTTTCTATGTTAAAAAAACAATGTTGGGACCATGATTTGGGACTCTACACATACTTGTGGTTCCATCAGACAATCAGCTTAATGTTTGTCATGTTTAATGGCTCAAAGAAAAAAAAAAAGAAAAGATGTTAAATCTGGTACCTCCTACGTCAGCTGAGAAACGGATGTTGAGATGCATGGGATGGATTGCTCTCTCCAGGTTTTACAGGCCTCTTTGATCCAAACAATGCTAGTGTGTTAGGGAAACCTGTCTAAACACAATTTGAAATTCTGTTTACTTTACATGTGCCTTTAAATGTCAAATGTCTATTCATCAAAAGTCCTAAAAAGGCTTCCACAAAAATGTTAAGCAGCACAGCTGTTTTCAAGAATTGTTTCTTAAGCATAAATTCCACGTTAGAGTGATTCCTGAATGATTGTTTGACACTGGAGTAATGGCTCCTGAAAATTCAACTTTTCCATCATAGGAATAAATAATGTTTTAAAATATATTCAAATAGAAAACATTTAGTAATGATAGTAATCATATTTACCAATATTACAATTTTCACTATCAAAATAAAATCAAATTCTCATTCAAACTCTAAGTTCAACCACAACCACTCGTTTAAACTTCTTCTGCACTATCTTTGGACACAGACAACTTTCTGTCAAATAGCGTGTTCTCGATCCTTCACATCACTCACAAAACATGCACCCATTGAATGTGAAGCATGTGATTATGAGATAGATTTGCTTTGTAGAGACCTGTCTGATAGAAATGAGAGCAGAGACGCTAGCTCATAAACAGGCTGGCAGTTTTTATGCTCTTGAATAATTCATTTCATTTCATGTGTTGCCTGTATATTAACTATAACAAGCCCAAACCTGTCACAGTCAGAATATTTCAAAGACATCACAATGAGTTGTTGAGAGACGGCAACCCAGACTAAATGACTCATCTGTGTGTGTGGGAGAGAACAAAGAGAGAGATCAGATGCAGGTCTCTGTATGTGACCTACAGCACAGCAGGTCTCTGATTCTATGCCTGACTGACTTAGACATGTGCCACCTGTGCACACATACTTGCAACCATACATGCTTACACGCCCGCTATCATGGTCAATACTTTGTATTGACTTCTATTATCTTTATGCAGAGACAATTTTCTGTGACCTAACTCTTGTGGTTAATAAATATGTGTATGTGTATATGTTTGTAACAGTACTAGATGTATATATTTTACAGAAAATACACACAGAGAAATATAGCTTCCAAATACCACTAAAATGAACCAACACATACCGCGTGTTAAAATAAAAATCATATCCCCGACCCCGACTTATATTTAATTTTCATACCATCTCAACAATTCAAACTAGAGTTCACTGTCAGCCCAGCTCCAGCTGTTATTATTGTAATGAAGCTGTTATTTAATATGTTTATTAAGCTGTTTTCCTTCCAACATTCCCCACAATGTAGTCAAAACCTGACCGTCACACACACACACACACACACACAAATGCACTGCTTTCATCATGAGTCAATATATTCTTTAGTCAATGGAGCTAGATTTGCAGACACAAGATATCTGACAATGATGCAGTGAGTTTAAATTCAGTGCTATATGTATGTACATGTTTGGGCGTGTATACATGCATGAAACGTGTGTATATTACAGACTTGAGAGAGGACATATCGGCCAATTCAATCTGCCAAGACGTGGGGTAAACCTGCCAGGCTTGATTAAGTTCTCATATAAATTGCACAATAAGCACCCCAGTCAGGTCTGAGATCAATTAACCCCTAAAACACTTGAAGAACTAATATAAACAGAGAACAGCTAATACTGACTGCTCAAAGGATGAAGACGGAAGTGTAAACAACAAACACGCACAGACCTTGTTTGAATTAACATGCATCAGATTATTAATGTGTGGATCATTACTACATCATTGCATTGTTGCTGTGCAGCTAGTTCAGTGTAGTCACATGCATGCATTTCTGACGACCTCTGAATGTGCTTCAAGTGATCAGACAATGCTTATACATGTATTTACCATTGTGTACTTGTAATTGGACCAATAAAGACATATAGTGGAAGAATAAATCACCCCAAAAAAGGCAGTTCTGTCCTTATTTATGCCTTTTAAAATGGTGCAGCATGTCCAAGCTGTCACACAGACCTATTTCATGGCCATAAAACTGAGTACATGGAGTGAAACTTGAGTCATATGGACCAATTATATGGCACTTCTTTGTCCATTTTGTAACTTGACAGTCCCTGGTCGTCATTCACTTTCATATAGAAAGCAGAATATTCAAAGAAAGAAGCAGAAGACATGAGAAATAGGAGGATCGAATATATTTTGAATAATTTTTTAACACATATGCACTCTTAAAAATAAAGATTACAAAAGGGGGTTTTCACAGCAATGCCATAGAAGAACCAGTTTTGGTTTCCCAAGGAACCTTTCAGTGAACATTTCTTAAAATAACCCTTTTTTCTTAAACATTTTATTAATCTAAAGAACCCTTTTCCCATGGAAAGGACCTTTTTTGGAATGAAAAGGTTCCATGGACTGTAAAAGTATACTTTGTGGAACCATTGATGCCAATAAAGAACCTTTATTTTGCATGTGTGTGTTTTTTGTTTTTGTTTTTTTTTTAACTCGAAGGTCCTGTTCGAATATAACCACAGAAGCTCAGTTATTATTCATTTAATTACATAATATTTAAATGGACAGTTCACTCAAGATTCTTCCATTAATTACTCACCCTCAGTGCATTCCAAGACCTTCGTTCATCTTCAGAACACAAATTATGATAAAAAATGGTTGAGTAAAGTCATTATTTCTGTTTTCTTTGCGCACAAAAAGTATTCTCTTAGCTTCATAAAATTACAGGTTGATCCACTGATGTTACATGGACTGCTTTATAGATGTCCTTACAAACTTTCTGGGCCTTTATGTCAGTTGCGTTGCTGCAGGGTCAGAAAGCTCTCAGATTCCACCAAAAATACAGCAATTTGTGTTCCGAATATGAACAAAGGTCTTATTAATTTGGAACAACACGAGGGGGAGTAATTAATGAAGGAATTTGGGGTGAACTACCCCTTTAACTTTATATAAATACTTATTTTCACTCAGAAGTCCTGGAATGTTTGGGTGAACTATCCCTTTAATACCAGGTGTCTTTGTAGCGTCGCAGCTGTCAAACAGCATAGCACACTGGTCATCTCAAAAGAGAGCGAGCGAGAGGGAGCAGATAAAAGAGTGAAAACCAAATACAGCATCATATTCAGAGGAAGAGGCAGAAGAGATGAGAAATGGGAGAATAGATTACATGGACAGAGAGATGGAGAACTTTTATCTCTACCTTAAGGGGACTGACATGGTAGGGGCCCTGATGAGACAGCTCCTCGACTGTAGTCCATTTGTCTCCCTGTTCCAGTCTGTCTCTTAGGAACAAAATCAATATATCTAACCTTTTCAGCAGCCGGAGGCTTAACGCACACTCTCGCACACACACACTGACACACATTCTTCACCTCACCTTGCCACTGCTGAGTAAGATTTAGTAAATCACATATCACCTGCTGCTGTTCATCCAGAGACATGGAGCTAGATGGCAGGTATATGGCTCAACACACACACACACACAAACAGATGCACAATAAATGAGAGATGTACATATGGACAAATATGCGCAGAAAACGCAGAGGCACAGTGCCATCTGTAGGTCAATAAGAGAAGGACAGCTTCAGCATGAGTAGCAATAACAGGCTATCAAGTTTTGCAGAGGTGGACGTTCTTTGGATCACACAAAAAAGTCTCAAAGAAATAATTGATTCTTTTATCCATTCAACAGTGATGAAGCTGCGGTTTAATCTGAGAACGTCCAGATTTGAGATAAAATTCACAGTCTGAGTGTGTATCTGATAGCACACAAGTGGAAAGGAAACGTTCTCTGTTAGAAGCGCAGACTGTTATTAAGCAAGTTGACTTATTATCCACATGGTGTCATTCTCCTCATCAATATGAGAGCTCTGATATCTGCATTATAGGCTGTGGATGATGTGCATTAATCACCGTTTTACGATACAATACCACATCTACACAGCAACAGCGATGGCTCTCAAAATCAGCACAATCCCTCATTATGATCCACTGAGGAGTGGATACTAGAAACCTCTCAGACAGTCTGTCTGTATGTAAAGTACACCATGAGGCTGAAGACTTCAGCTTGGCTGTCAATCATGGTTGCTACTAAATCATGTGGATCACAGACGTGGCCCTTCTGTTGTTAAGCCTTTTTCGCACCAACAAAATGACCTGAACACATTCGTTTCGAATCAAAGCAGCTACCTTACAGTTATTTGAATAAGGTCAACTCTATCAAAATAAAAGAGCAAACCAATGGAAATGAAGATCCTGATATACAATACTTATATATTTTTTGTCCACGTCTTGTTTCTCTTCATTTATTTTGAAGATCTGAGGTAAAATATCCATTGTCGCTTTTAGTATGGCTATAAGGTCCTTGCAAAATGATACTCATTAAAGCATATAATCATTACCTGAGATTAACACAAATGCCAGTTTACATATATTATATGGTAATGTTATGAAAATAGTAGGCTACATAATCAGCAGTATGTATAATAGATGTACTCAAATAATTTGTTTGCTCTAAATGTCAGTGGTGGTTTTACAAACAACATTACATTTGTTTGTGCAACAGAGTATTAAATGATCTAAGAGATGTTTCTGAGTATTTAATATCAACTGAATACCACTGCTGTGCTTGGCTCTCCTTCTTCAACTTCCATGTTCACTTACAGTTTTAAGAATTATGTGATCTAAAGATTTAAAACTCTTTACCAGCTCTCTCAACCGACTGAAAGTCTAAAGCAGATTAAACACTATGAATCAGGGTCAGCTCCGCTTTGCTCACTTTCTGACCCATGATAATCAAATCTACATCAGTGCCATTAAGACGCAAGCCATCTTGTTTTGGGCTTTTGAACCTGATCACATTGATGATAGAGAGCACAAGCTAAAAAGCATCCGTACACCACAGATTTGTGTGTTAGGAAGTGGTTCGGAAAAGATGTCAACTTCACTGTTTCTCTTTCAGAAACTCCGAAATTACAATGACATCAGATTTTAGAAATATATAAAATACACAGAAACAGATGATTCAGTCAGCTCATTCACCTCCCACTGATGGAGATGTC
>JAUZSZ010000116.1:15461564-15473356 GCA_034780575.1 Labeobarbus marequensis | reverse complement strand
GCCATTTTCGCTATTATCCTCGCTTGTTTCTTCACAATATCTGCAGAACTTCTGATGATTCGGCTGTGCAGGTTCAGCTGGTCTAGAACATGGGCGGGTATATCCAAATGTTGGGGGCGTAACTATTAGTGATCCCGACTCTTGCGTCACAGTCGGTGTTATGTTCCAATTCGCCTATTTTTCAGTGGTCTTTTGCATGCACGAGATTTATATAAGGAGGAAACATTGGTGTTTGAGGCTCACGGTATCTCATTTCCATGTACAGAACTCTTATTCAACTATGCCAAGGTAAATACAGTTTTTCATTCTATGGCACCTTTAAGCGTTACTTCAGTAAAGGCTGGAATACACTACACAATTTCCCCCCCCGATTTACAGTCTGAAAAAGTTGACACTAGTTGCCGAAAGTCAGAGCCAATCTGCAGATTTGAGTTGACAGAAAATCGCCTAGTGTATGGTAGTCACTTTTTTTTTTTTTTGAGACTATGATACCATCCAGTTGGAGAATATCAGACATGTTTGATATTTTGAGCCGATTTTAGAAGACATATTAAGGAGCATGTTTCTGCCTGAGTTTGTTGTGATCGGAATGACTTGAAAGTCTGGTAGTGTATGATCTTCAGTCACTTAGTCTATGATGACTAGTTTTTCCTCCGAGACTGCTGACAAAGTTGGTAAGTGAGTGATGCCTAGTGTTTTAAAATCTGTTCAGATATAAAAGCAGGGTAGGTGATTTGACATAAAAAAAAAAACAAAACAAAAAAAACACTAAGTCAAGTGGTCTAATTTTTTTTATATGTATTTATATAGTCTGTGGAAGGCATACAACCATAAAATGTTCGTCCAATCAAAATGTGCAGTCCAAACATTATGATAGGCTGTTTTGCCTGCCTGTCAATATACGTATTTGCATACCTCTGCGCACCCTGTTTGCTCTGACATGATGTCATTGGCGCGTTCCAGCAAGAATGAAAGGTGCAATTATTGTAATATTATGCGGTTTATACTGTAATGTTTTCTCACCGGTGAATGAGGCATGAGGTAATCTGACAGCGTTGCATTCAATCCTCCACCAACACCGTCTCTCATCGTATCGCAGGTTAGTTTCTGATCTGCCTGAGCCTGTTCGTGTGTTTTGGAGGGGGCGTGGCTTTGCAGCCTGATTATGCAGGGAGGGTGGGGATCTTGCATTCAGAGCTAACATGCTATCACTAGCCTTTACAAAATCGCCTACCCTACCTTTAAAAAAATCATGTAGTGTATTCCAGCCTTAAGCAGCAGATCTTTGAGGGGAACTTTGTGACAGGAGGTGCGGCTATCTTCTCTGATTCTTTTCTGGCATTGATATCTTGATTATCCAGCTCATGTCTTTGCAGGATTTTGTGAACTCCTTTAGCCTTTGTGTGTCTCCTACAGATCGCCAAGGTGATTCACTTGTATAATACACTGAGTGTCCTGATTTTGTGATAGAAATTGTTACGTGTCCCACGCTTACTTTCTACGCGGTTTTGAAGGTGGTTTGAAGTGTTCAGAAGATGTACATCGCTAACCACACACATTAACCCTACTTTCATTTTGCCTAATGCGCAGTGAAAGTGTAATTATTAGCTTGCTTTTTCCATTTAATGTCTTGCAGAGATGCTATGAACACAAGCAGTACAGAAATGGGCTCAAGTTTTGCAAACAGATCCTGTCCAACCCCAAGTTCGCCGAACATGGAGGTAAGACCATTCTCGGACATTCATTACTTCAGTTTCTCATCATTTTAACTAATTAAATTTGTTGAGCACACAATGATTTCTTTTTTTCCATCTTGCAGAGACCCTTGCAATGAAAGGACTGACTCTGAACTGCTTGGGCCGAAAGGAGGAGGCGTATGACCTAGTGCGACGTGGCTTACGAAACGATCTGAAGAGTCATGTCTGTATCCTTAACACTTTTTCCACTGTCAGTGGATTCATTAAAAAGCACTGTCAAAAGAAGTCATTTCTGTGCACATATTAATACTTGTACTCAGCTGTTAGTGATTGACTTCCAGTTTAAGGTATTTTTTGACTCTTATTCTCAGATGTCTGGCAGCTGTACAGAACACATAACCTCACAGCATAATTTAATGAATAGGTGCAGTTAGTACAAAACGATTAATCAAAAGAAAACTCATATGGCCTAGTCAAATTGCGAGGGCTGTGATTTAATTAAATACATATATGTGCTTTTTTAAAATGATTATTTATAACATTTTTTTTATTGTACAATCACAAAATATTATATCAAAATTATATATAATCACAATATTTTTGGCCAAATTTTACAGCCCTACATAGTTTTTTCCTTTTCAACTTTGCATTTCAAATCACAGTCATAATTTTTGTCATTAAGGTAGTCCTTTTCCCACCAAATCATACAGCCCTAGGTGCAGTGCTGTTTCCTGTCCTTAACTCTTCTTCAGGTTGGCACGTTTATGGTTTGCTTCAGCGCTCGGATAAGAAGTATGACGAGGCCATCAAGTGCTACAGGAATGCTCTTAAATGGGACAAAGACAATCTGCAAATCCTCAGAGATCTCTCTCTGCTGCAAATCCAAATGAGAGACCTCGAAGGTTACAGGGTAAGTTATATTGAAAGTAAGTGCTTCCACGTGTCAGGAAACTACAATGTTCCATGGGACAAGCCAGTAAAAATACTGTTTTTTTCCAAAGTCATTCTTTCACTCAAATTATGGTCATAATATAATTTGTAACATTTTCTCTCTCTCAGGAGACCAGGTACCAGTTACTGCAGTTGCGGCCGGCTCAAAGAGCCTCCTGGATCGGTTATGCCATCGCGTACCACCTTCTGGAAGATTACGAGATGGCAGCTAAGATTTTGGAGGAGTTCCGCAAAACACAACAGGTATTTTTTTCCACAGCTTCTTGTCAGTTGTCAGCTACACTAAATTTATTGTTGCAGACAGCTTAGTAGGGGATACCACCAAGTGTTTGTTTTTGGATGCCACTGAGGTTTGGTGTTGATTGTGTTTCAGACGTCTCCAGATAAAGTGGATTATGAGTACAGTGAGCTGTTGCTTTATCAGAATCAGCTGTTGAGGGAGGCCGGGCTTATCAAAGAAGCCCTCGATCACCTGACCAGCTATGAAAAACAGATCTGTGACAAACTGGCTGTAGAGGAGACACGAGGTGTGTTTTTTTTATGCGCATATATAGATAGATATATAGATATATGTATAGATATAGCCTGATATTAGAGGGTTTCTTTTTTCCTGGCTGATTTCATGATTATCTGTGCATTCTCATTTTTGCATTTACATTGATTTGCTGTCATCTAATGTTCACTTAGTTTATATTTAAAACAAGCATTAATGTGGTAACACTTAAATTTTTAGCAAATCTCAGAATGAATATTCATATTTTAACGCTGAACATTATGAATTTATGATGTCAAAATTCACTTATAGCATTGAAATTTATTAATTTATTTATTTTATAATAGTTATTTAACTACTGTTCGAATTTTGGGGTGTGTCAGATTTTATAATGTTTTTGGAAGCAGACTCCTATGCTTTCCAAGGCTGCATTTACTGATTTGGTGCTCAAGAAACATTTCTTATTATTAATGTTGAAAACTGCTATGAAATATGTGGAAACTGACACATTTTTAGGATGAAATGAATAGATGAATAGAAAGTTTACAAGAACAGCATTTATTTGCAAGAGAAATATTTTGTGACATTGTACATGTAGTGCAAATTTTCATCAATTCAATGTGTCCTTGCTTAATAGAAGTGTTCATTTAAAAAAAACAAATTTTTTAAAGACTGATTCTAAACTTTTGAATGTTAATGTATTTTAAAACAAAATAACAGAATTTTAATATTAATTGTATATTTCCGATTTTGGTATTCCTATGTGTGTCATGAATTTGTTTATCGTCTGCTGTCACAGTTTCTTTAAAGCAGGGTATGTTGGTATGTGTGTAGGAGAGCTGCTTCTCAAGTTAGATCGAGCTGGTGAAGCTACGGAGGTCTACCACCGACTACTGGAGAGAAACCCTGAGAACTGGAGCTACTATCAAGGGCTAGAGAAAGCACTCAAACCAAGTAAATACTCATTCTTCTGAACACAGCAAATCTTGGCTGATTTTCATTTCTATTAGTCCCTTACTCTGGGTCTGCTTTCAGAGAGTGTCGAGGAGAAGCAGAAAATCTATGAGGATTCCTGGGTTAAGTATCCTAAAGGCCTGGTGTCAAGAAGACTTCCTCTCAGTTTCCTCACAGGTCAGCACCAGTCTTGTCAAATCAATAGGGCTGTTATGCTCTGTGTCCTTGTACATGACCACATTTGGCTCTCGCAGGTGAGAAGTTTAGAGAGTGTTTGGATCGCTACCTGAGGATGAACTTCAGCAAAGGATGCCCGCCTGTCTTTACCACACTGAAATCACTCTACCATCACAAAGACAAGGTGAGATAAGGCAATATGACCGAAAATGTGTAGAACTTTCTTCTGGACTTTAACATAAGAAAAGACACCATTTTTTATAACATCTTCCTGTCTTCTGCAGGTAGCAATAATTGAGGAATTAGTCGTGGGCTATGAAAAAAGTTTGAGAACTTGTAAATTGTTCAACCAAAATGGTAAGTACATGTAAACAGATTTTAATGATGGATGGCAGTTGCAGAAGTGGTGCCAAACTTCTCACTGTGGACATGTGATGCTGAATTTGTAGATGATGGGAAAACAGAGCCACCCACTACTTTACTGTGGGTTCAGTATTTCCTGGCCCAGCATTTCAACCATATCGGCAAACAGACGCTTGCCCTCGAATACATCAACACAGCCATTGAAAGCACCCCCACCCTCATAGAGCTCTTCCTCATCAAGGCGAAGATATACAAGGTAAAACACACTCAGGTTGTTGAAGCAATCTGAGGTAAAAGAAATGAGACATTTACATTGTTTCAAAATGTTCCCAAGACATAAACCATTAAATAGAACATGAGAGAGTGAGTTTATTTTCCATGTCTGTTCTCTTGAAAGCATGCGGGTAACATCCGTGAAGCTGCTCGCTGGATGGACGAGGCCCAGGCTCTGGACACTGCTGACCGGTTCATCAACTCCAAGTGTGCCAAGTATTTGCTCAAGACTGGACTTATCAAAGAGGCTGAAGAGATGTGTTCCAAGTTCACACGGGTTAGTATGGTGAAGGTCACATTATTACGTATATAATACGGTTCAAACGGTCAGTTAGATTTATTTTTAAGGAATTTAAAACTTTTATTCAGTAAGAGAGCATTAAATTGATCAAAAGTAACAGTAAAGACTTGTATATGTTACAGAATATACAATTTTTAATTAAGAAATGTTTTTAGCATTAAATCAGCATATTAGAATGATTTCCAAAGATCATGTGACACTGAAGACTGGAGTAATGGCTGCTAAAAATTAAGCTTTGCCATCACAGAAATAAATATCATTTGAAAATATATTAAAATAGCAAGCAGCTGGGGGCGCTGGTGAGATGTCAATGGAGTAGGATGTGTTTAGCTTGGGCTCTCGCTGAACTCCTGTTTTATTAAATTAATAAGTGCCTTATCTTGCATACCAACACGAGAAATCTGTTTGAATGTGTTCCTGAATCCGGAAAATAGTTGATGTGCGGACTAATGGCTGAAAAACTGCGTAAATACAAATTTGACACATCATCTGCTGCTAGGCCCAGCGCCGCACCGGCCTCGAGTTCCACCGTCACTAGATCGCGAACGACTCCGCCCCCGCTGGACAGCCCAGAAAAGATGGAGGCGGCAGATTTGAAAGCAGAGATACTTCGCTCCCTAAGAACGGACATTTCGGAGGTGATTAAAACTGAGTTGAAAAATGCGCTTGCTGACGATTTCAACTACCTTAAAAACGAAATGCAGGCGGTTAAGGCCGAAATTATAAACAATACAGCGGCGATTCACTCCGAAATAGATCAAATGAAAACCACGATCAAAGAAGTGGAAAGTGGACTGTCAACATGGTCAGACGAAGTAAATAGTCTACAGACTGTGGTAACAGACTTGAAAGCAGAGGTGACGGCGCTGAAAGGAAAATGCGAAGATCTGGAGGGAAGGATGAGACGGTGTAACATTAGGATACTTGGAGTAGCTGAGACGGATGGGTCAAGTTCCACCGGGTCGGTGGCTAGGCTGCTGAGGGAATCGCTGCACTTGGAAAAAGATGTACTTTTGGATCGTTCCCATAGAAGTTTGGTGCCAAGGAGATCGGATGGAAAGCCGCGGGCCATCGTAGCTAAACTTCATTACTATCAGGATGTGGTGGAAGTTCTGAAGCGCGCGCGCACCCGAGCTCCGTTAAGATTCAACGGGGAATCAATCGCCATCTTTCCGGATTATACGGCAAACGTCGCTAAGGCCAGGGCTGCGTTCACGGAGGTCCGGAAATTATTGCAAAATCGTCAAGGCGTCCGTTTTGGTATCCTGTTCCCAGCCCGGCTACGTATCTCACATGACGGTAAAGAAAAAGAATTCACAGATGCGGAGGAAGCGAAGAGGTATGTCAAGAAGAACATCATTCCCACTGAGAAGGACTGAGACTGAACTCTACTGATGTATACGGTATTCCAAGTGTTACTCAGGTACAAGAATGTGAAGGTTTGATTAACCTGAATTGCTATTTGTTTTTATTCCCTTTGATTAATAATTCTGTTCACCTATTAAGGAATCGTGATGATCAGCCATGTTTCACTGAAAGATGTTAATGTTTGTGTTACTTATGGCACTGTTCAAAGTGGAATCTAATTTAATAACAGTGCACGCTGCTTAAATGGTCTTTGATTGAGGGGTTTGACGAGAGCCTGGGGGGGGGGGGTGTGTTGTTGTTTGGTTTTTTTTTGCTGATCTTATAGCGTTCTCGACACACACAAACACTTGATGTGTGGATTTGTTTTGGAAGCATATTGGGTTCACCCTGTTCTTGTTGGTGATAAAGGGGTGGGTGGGGTTAGCTCAAGTGCCAGACTTATTTTGACAGATGCCCACTGTATCTTGCGTTCTTTATTACACTGTAGCATTCCTAATTTTCATGTATCCAATTATATCCCCATAATATGACTGATGCTAATAATGCTAGAAGAATGGAGGGCTGCCGAGTCAATTTCATGACTTGGAATGTTAAATCGCTTAATCACCCAGTGAAACGCAAAAAGGTATTTGCGCATTTAAAGCAACATAATGTGGATATTGCCTACCTTCAGGAGACCCATTTGCGCACTATGGATCTTTCTCGACTTAGAAGTAGTTGGTCGGGACAGATATATCACTCTAATTTTAACTCAAAATCTAGAGGGGCTGCCATACTTATTAATAAAAATATACCATTTACAATGGCTAAAACAGAAATTGATCCATTCGGGCGTTATGTTGTTGTTGTGGGACAGCTGTTCTCGTTTCCAGTTATCTTGGCCAACATTTACGCACCAAACTGGGATAATCCTGCATTTTTTTCAAAATTTTTTTCTCTTTTACCAAATCTGACATCACACCACCTTATTCTCGGTGGCGATACAAATTGTGTACTCTCCCCTGTTTTAGATCGTAGTTCCCCTAAAAGGGTATCGCTGTCCAGGTCGGCTCGCTCGATTAAACTCTTTCTTAAAAACTATGGAGTGGCTGATTTATGGCGGTTTCGTAATCCTACCTCAAGAGAATATTCATTTTTTTCCCCGGTTCATAATACCTACTCCCGTATAGACAATTTTTTTCTGGATAATAGACTTCTTCCCCTCGTTACTAACTGTGGTTATGAAAGCATAGTCATTTCAGATCATGGCCCCTTAGCCATGACAATGTGTATTCCTGATACACAGACCAGCTATCGCCCTTGGAGACTCAATCCTCTGCTCCTTTCAGAAAATAATTTTACTAAATTTATTTCTTCTGAGATTGCATCATTCCTCGAGATCAATCAAACGCCAGGGATGTCCCCTTTAACTGTTTGGGAGGCGCTAAAAGCGTACTTAAGAGGCCAGATAATATCATACTGTGCAAATAGAAATAAAATCAACACTATGCGCCTCAAAGAGCTGACAGATGAAATACAGAGGATAGACATGCTTAACAGTCATACGCCCTCTGTGGATATGATGAAAAAGCGTATATTATTACAAACTGAATTTGATCTTCTATCAACACGGCAGGTAGAATATCTCATTTTTAAATCACGGCATACATGTTATGAGCACGGGGAAAAGGCTGGGCGATTACTCGCTCATCAGTTGAAACAAAAAACTGCCAATCAGACAATCTCTTCAATTAATGATGAGCAGGGCTGCAAGAATACTGATAGCTTAAAAATTAATGCATGTTTTGAGAACTACTACCAGTCACTATACACCTCTGAGGCTTATGAGGACCCTCCCTCCCTGGAGGATTTTTCTGGAAAAATTCACATTCCCTCCGTCAATCCAGAGCTGGTTGCTGGGTTGGAAAAAGACCTTACCGTTGAAGAGATTAGTTTAGCAATTAGATCTATGCAAAGTGGCAAATCACCGGGACCAGATGGATTCCCAACAGATTTCTTTAAAAAATTTTCGGATCAGCTCTCTCCTTTATTGCTTTCTGTTTATGAAGAATCGCTCCTACTGAAATCCCTGCCACTAACTACGCGGCAAGCAGTTATCTCTTTAATTCTTAAAAAGGATAAGAATCCCCTAGAGTGCAGCTCATTCCGACCGATCTCCCTTTTAAATACTGATGCCAAAGTGTTGGCTAAGGTCCTTGCGCGACGTTTGGAAGGGGTTTTACCATCTATTATATCCCCAGACCAAACAGGTTTTATTAAAAATCGTTATTCTTTCTCTAATGTCAGACGACTTTTAAACATTGTTCATAGCCCCTCCCCGCCCGGCGTGCTGGAGTTAGTTCTTTCATTAGATGCTGAAAAAGCATTTGATCGGGTGGAGTGGGACTATCTTTTTGATATTTTAGGGAAATTTGGTTTTGGGCACAGATTTATTGCTTGGGTCAGACTCCTTTATACAACTCCGCTAGCTGCTGTCCGGACTAACAATAATATATCTGCTTACTTTGAGCTCCAGCGTGGCACGCGACAGGGCTGTCCTCTGTCCCCACTCTTGTTTGCAGTAGCAATGGAACCGTTGGCTCTAGCCCTGAGGCAAAGGGCTGATATCGAGGGCATTCAGCGGGCAGGGCTGGAGCATAAAGTCTCGTTATATGCGGATGACATGCTGTTGTATCTATCAAACCCCCGCTCAAGTCTTCCTAAATTGTTGAATTTACTTACCGAATTTAGTAAAATATCTGGATATAAAATTAATGTTCAAAAAAGTGAATTAATGCCTATTGGTGATAAAATTAATTTGTCATGTTTAGGCTCAGTCCCTTTCAAAATTAGTCATAATAAATTGAAATACCTGGGTGTTTGGATTACACGCAGATATAAAGACTTATATATAGCCAATTTTCAGCCCCTTTTATCTAATTTGAAACATGATTTTGAACGTTGGGACAATCTGCCTCTTTCACTGGGTGGACGAATTAATACAGTAAAGATGACTATACTGCCAAAGTTTTTATATATTTTTCAGTGCCTTCCATTTTTTCTAACTAAATCTTTCTTTTCTAAACTGAATAATCAAATATCATCATTCATTTGGAATAAAAAACCGCCAAGAATCAAAAGAAGTATATTACAGAGACCGCGTTCAATGGGAGGGATGGCACTCCCGAATTTCATGTACTACTATTGGGCAGCCAACATAAGACCAATGCTCTACTGGGTAACTGAGGATGACTCATCCTATGCATGGCCCGCATTAGAGGCGGCGGCAGTTAGACCTACCTCACTAACAGCTTTATTGTGTTCTAAACTACCATTTACACAGCCCATATCTAGCTTAACCTCAAACCCAATAGTTATACACTCAGTTAAGATCTGGAACCAAATCAGACGGTCCGTTGCACTTAAAGATCTATTACAGGCTGCTCCAGTTGCAAAGAACTTCATGTTTACCCCATCAATGATGGATGAAGCTTTTGATGTTTGGGCTAAAAAGGGTGTGGTTTCATTATCTGATCTTTATGTTGAGGGGAATTTTGTTAGCTTTGAGCAGTTGGTACAGAAATATGACATCCCTAATTCACATTTTTATAGATATCTGCAGCTTCGGAGCTTTGTAGCGTTGAACTCTAATTGCTTTCCATCATGCCCTCCTACTTCTCTATTAGACTCAATTTTTGAATATAAATCAGTCGGAAAACAAACTGTAAGTAGGATATATGAATTACTTAATATGCATAATCTAGAGTCACTTGTTTTGCTTAAAAATAAATGGGAAACAGATTTGGAAGAACCTATTTCAGAAGAAATTTGGCACAATATAATAAAAGGAATTTTTTCGTCATCCATCTGTCTTAGACATGCTGTGATACAGTTTAAAATTGTTCATCGCTTGCATTGGTCCAAAACCCGACTCTCTAAAATTAAGCCTGATATAGACCCCACATGTGATCGATGCAGACAGGTTCCTGCCACCCTGCTGCACATGTTTTGGACATGCCCGAAGCTTTACACATATTGGGTTAATATCTTTGAGACCTTCTCCAAGACGTTTGGAGAGAGAATAGAACCATCTCCATTTATTGCATTGTTTGGTGTGGCCCCAGAAAACATAATTATTAACAAAAGGATGAACACTGTGCTGGCCTTCGGATCTCTCCTAGCTAGGAGGCTGATACTCTTTAAATGGAAGGACCCTACTCCTCCGACACATACCCACTGGATAAGAGAGAGCATGGGTCAACTTAAGCTGGAAAAAATTAGACATACCATCAAAGGGTCTACTGAGAAATTTTATAATATCTGGCAGCCTTTCTTAACTGTCATAGCAGATATGGATGCAGCCAATGCGGTAATGTGACAAAGAAAAGGTAACAGAAAGGGGAATCTTCATAAGGATATGCTACACTAAGCTTATATTACACCGTTTGCTTCCATCTCTTTTTGGACTTCTGTATGTATGCATTGTATATATATGTCTGGCGACTGGGAAGTTGGGATGTTTGACCTTAGTTTGGTAACTTTGTATTTTTGTGTTTGTTTCTGCACTTTTATGCTTAAATTTCTATGTATGTGTTATACACTGCGAAAACTAATAAAAAAAAACTTTGAACAAAAAAAAAATTAATACGGGACTTTTACACAAACAGAAGACATAAAATTACATTTTTAAGTGATTAATCAAATAGTTCAGAGTCCCACGCTTTCTGACTAATGAGATTCCATGATTTTTTTCCCAGTTGGATTGGATAAGGATTTCACACAAAAAAAGAAAAAAAAGAAACTGACATCACACTCATGGGTATTTCTAGCTAAAGAAATAGTTTTAAAGTGAGCATAAGTAGAAAAATGTATATTGATTATAATGTATTGGCTTATCCTTTTATATTTTAAATTAATATGTTTAAATAATATTTCTATTAATATTATTATTATCATTAATAAATAGAAATAGTTTAAAACTGAGCTTAAGTAGAAAAATTGGCTTATATTGGCTATAGTGTATTGGACTTTCACATTTATATTTTAAATTAATATATTTAAATAATATTCCTATTATTATTATTATTATTAATCAATTAATTAGAAATAGTTTAAAACTGAGCATAAGAAGAAAAATGTATGTTGACTATACAGTATTAGACTTTTTCTTGTATGTTTTAAATTAATACAGTCAGGTCCATAAATATTGGGACATCGACACAATTCTAACATTTTT
>JAUZSZ010000116.1:15403181-15413444 GCA_034780575.1 Labeobarbus marequensis | reverse complement strand
TATATACAGAGAGAGAGAGAGAGAGAGAGAGAGTAGGTGAAACTGAATATTACCAGTATATGAGCAGTATAAATTTGTATATTTCATTTCCAGAAATAAAATTTAATAATCAGACAAAATTTAGAAGATTAATTAAAATCACCATAATAAATACAATAAAAATGATATATTAAAATTATAGAATTTTTTTTTTTTTCTTACAGAACAATAAAATATTTCTTGAGGATCTTAATTTTAAGGTAAAACTTAATTTTCTTTGTAACAGGTTGCATGCAATCTGTTGGACACTGCTGTTATAATTCTCATTATTTTTTAGCAATTATAATATTAAAAATATTTTTGAATTATACAATATCAGTGGATCAGATTATTGTTATTAATGATGATATGTAGAAAGGTCATGACCTTGGCAGTGGCACAGGCCAAAATGTTGTTTTCAGGGGCGGATACAGACTTGATGTGTTCATATAATATTTGTGAAATGTGCATGATCGTTTTCAATAAGAGAAATGATAAAATGAATTATATGATATCTACTATAGCAGGCTTTAACGCTATATATAAATCTGATCAAACTGATAATTATAGCAGTGCCCTAACAGAAAACATGCATGGTTACAAGATATGTGCACATACGGCATTGAATATATATGACTGATCATCAATAAGGAATAGATCCTGTCTACTTTACAAGATCTAATTTCTCTTATTTGTTATTTATACCCTATTACCCCTTTCCTTACCCTTTCAGTCTCTCTTTCTCCCTTTAGATCCCTCTCTCCTCCTATGTTTTCCCTTACATTTGATAGGTCGCAATTAGATATCCTTGTAAAATCCAGAAAGAGTTGTTACTCAATCCTGCAGTTTTACATTTCTGTTTTGTCGTCAGTCAATAGCATCCCCACTTTTCCCCTCACCCTGAGTTCACCGTGTCTGACGCACAAATACTCCCCTGTTTTTTTCTCTCCTCTTTCATTTTCCGTTACTGAGCTTTCTCTTCCTCCCCGACTGAGTGTAGCTCTTTATCCATAAATTATACATCAGATGAAGGTGACAGACAGACAGAAGATTTCACGCTATAATCATTGAATCTGCTTAAATATGAAGGGTAGGATAAACTGAGCAGAGTAGATATGTTGGGAAATACATTTCAGTGTACTGAATAGATCTAGAAAGATTAACATTGAAATAAGTCAGGGACAACAAATGTGGGCATATAAGCAGTCTATAATGAGGTCACCATGGTTTATGTCCCATACAAATCTTCAGTGAGATTGCACCTGAAGTTATTGAACTTTTTTTTTATATAAATGCTATTACCGCCACAGCACATAACCTGGCATAACCACAAATAAACCGCATTTCAGGAATCAAGTCAAATGTATTTAAAGGTT
Source organism: Labeobarbus marequensis (assembly GCA_034780575.1). Taxonomy (NCBI): domain Eukaryota; kingdom Metazoa; phylum Chordata; class Actinopteri; order Cypriniformes; family Cyprinidae; genus Labeobarbus; species Labeobarbus marequensis. The sequence continues at coordinate 15,412,050 of JAUZSZ010000116.1, read as the reverse complement.
CTAGTGTACATATACTTCAATCTAATTTTCACTTATGAAATTTTTTTGCTTAAACATGTTAAAAGCTTACTTAAAAGTAAGCTTCCACATCACTCCAACAACAGAATCACAAGAAATAGAGGTTGATTGTTGTGGCATCAGATAAGAACAGATCCAGGTTTAGATTACAGGATGACTGTAACAGAGATCACAAACACCTGTGGATTATTGTTGATGTTTGTTCTACAATAATAAGATTCAATCATGTAAAATAAATGAAAATGATTTAGTCAATTCATCTTTATTTCTTTATCACTTCATACAATACAGATTGTGTCAAAGCAACTTCACAGAGATAAACAGCCTCTTTGCCAATTTCAATTTAAATTCTGCACTTTATTTAAAATTAATTAATTTTCAGATTCAGTTAAAAACAGAAGTCAGTTAAAACCTTCATTTTCCTTAACATTTACATTTCATATAAATCCTTAGTTGCTTTTTTTACTGCTAACACAGAAACCCCTGATCTTATCTTACCAATCCAATGCACTTTAGAATACAGCCTGCATCTCAGACAGAAAAGGGCAAATGAAAGATAAGGAGAGAGGTATCGGGTGGATAGAGTGTCACCTCCTGAATGTTACAAGGCCAAAAAGGAGACACGGTATCCTTCAGTCTTTCTTTGCCCTCCTGGATAAAACACACCTGGGAAGAGAGAAGGGTGACAAACCGTGGACTTTTACAGAGGAGCAGATGCTAGAGTCCGACAGGGAGAGAGGTGTCAGTATAGACTGAAAGATGTGGAAAAACAGAAAGAGGTTTAAACTGATTTCTTTTGGTTTTCAAAGAATAATTACCACTTTTCCCAGATCTTCCTAATTCAGCTTGAGTTACTGAATACAGCTCTGAGAAATTCACAGGAGAGTAACAAATGTAATTGCACGGAAGAAACTTCAGATAGGCCCGTACTGGGAGGAGTAAAACAGGTGTTGTCTTACTGTGAGAGAGAGAGAGAGAGAGAGAGAGAGAGAGAGAGAAAGAAGAGGCAGAGAAAGAGAGAGCGTGCCATTGTTGCAGGGATGTTCATGATTATTCGAGAAGGATCAGCAGGAGGGGCAGGTAGTACCGGCGGCATGAGTGGTCCACCGGAGAGAACAGCCAAACAGGTAGAGTTGTGCATGCATGTGCTTCCATGTGCATTTTATAGACATTTGTCTTTAAAATATTCAGTTCTGAATATAATCTGCTTAAAAGGTATAGCGAGTCATTTTTTGTAATGCTAAAATACATTCCTTTATCCCAGCTTAATATGTACAGACAACTATACATAAACCATTGTTAGATTGATTTCCATGAAAAGCGTAAACTCTGTGGCACGATCAGAACATTGCTCTGTTTGTTTGAGCAGTCTGGCAAAGTCAATGACATAAGTTTGGGGGCGGGGCTACCTGTTTGTCCGACCAATAGAAGACGGAGGGAATGTTCAGTAAACTTTTTTGAAAAAAAAAAAAACAATTCTTCTTTTTTTTTTTTTTAATTATTCTTTTTAGTGCAGAGTTAGACTGAAATTACACTTACCTGTTTAGTATGTAATTTTACTGGATGATTAGTAAAACGATGTGATGTGAAGCATGCTGTTTATATTGTCTACTCTACATTAAAAAAATACAGTCAAATTTGATTGGCACAAGGGCCAGTCACACTACACTTTTGTTCCGACGACTGAAGATCAGTGTGGTCTCTTAGCTGAAGTAAAAGAGCGCAAACTTTAAATCTGCAGGATTGGAGTGTGGCCTGGAAAACGTATATTCACATTTTGGATGTATTATATGTAGAATTATGTTTTTAAAAAAGAAAAAAAAATCATCTTTCTATCATTCCAATGTTTGTAGAAATATTGTGCCCACAAAGTCTAGAGTGACTGTTGAAGAAACTGTAAGTCAAATCTTGATTAGTTTAGCTCCACCCACAGTGACCAGCCAGTGCTCTAGCTCCACCCACTGTGACTGTTTTTTTTTCTTTTAAAAAAACCCGCACATTTTAATCACACCTTATGTGTCCTTCACTCTCATTATGTAGATTGTAATTGCAATTATGATTATTATTAGCTATGTAAATGTCCCGGCTGCTTATTAATCATCAGCTTGGTTTAGGATGTCTATCCTCCTGTGTCTTCTGACAGGTCCAGGCCGCAATCAAGAAGAAGGTGGAGAAACAGAGGAAGCAAGTTGAAACAGGTGTGATGGAGGTATTTAACAGTAATACAAGACCTAAAATGGGACAGAAAAAGAATCAGCCCATCCATCAACCCAGCAGACGTGGAGATGGTGAGGAGGAAGAAGAGGAGGAGCCTGTTGAGGCTGAGAAACCAAAGGAGAATGAAGAACTCGACCTCAGTTCGATTGTGGATTCTGTTTTTGGCCAAGTAAGAAAACACAAGATCACACCCTGCTGGCCATCATTCATTTCCCATGCACATATTGCAATACCAAGCTCTTTTAGCTACAGCAGTCTATCTGTGGTCCACTACTACCTGCAGTTTTCACATTCTTTGTTGTGTTGCTAGAAGCAGAACTTCTTATATGTTTTACAACTTTGAAGGCCCTAGCAGGTCTTTAGTCTGATGGGTATTCCTTGTTCGTGCTCTGTTAGGTAACATTGTTGATACATGATACGGATAGTGCCTTGTTGAGGTGCCACCAACTCATTTCTTTTCTATTCTAATTGACACTCACTGTAACAGTAACTGTTGAATGCAAACTTGAAAACTTTGAAGCTCAGAGTCAGACCCAACATTTATTTTGATTAAATGGTGACATAACAATCATGATATGCGGTTAGCTGTATATTTCACCAGTACTGTACCCTTGGTTGAATCTGTTGATGCAATGTAAAAAATGTTTTCAAAAACATAGTATCATGTTATCTAGGAGTAGTTTAACTGATTTTATTCAAGTCAAATTATTTTTTATAAATAAATAAAAATAAATACTATTTTAAAATTTTATTTTAAAATAAATGCAGTCTCTTGGTAAACTTAAGTATGCATAGAAATCACTAACCAAAATGTTTTATTCACATTGTAAATAAAACTGTGCAGTTGTTATTTTAAGCAGCAATTTCTACTTGATCTGACCTTTAAAACTGACTTTTGCTTGAAAGTTTACTCAGGGTTCAGTTTCACTGGAGCAAAAGCACTCAGGTTGATTAAGTCCCAGTGTTATTTAGTGTTATTCATGTACAGTTATAGTTTTATTAATATGTTGAATCATTTTCATTTTAATTTTACTTTAATTTTTAGCTACTTAGTAATTAGGTTTTGACAATTTTATTATTTTTATCAAACATTACTAATTTAAGTTTTAGTAGCAATTTAAGTACAGTTTTAGTTTTTTTGATATCCAGTTAAACTTTTTTCAGTTAGTCACAGCATTTCTAATCCTTGTTTACTGCTTGTTTAATTTTATTTTTATTTTAAGTTAATGATAATAACCCTGTTCAGTCATGTTTTTACTTGACTGAAAATGATTCATATTACCATATGAAGTACTTTTTTTTTTGCCTGGCGAAACATTTTTCTACATATACTTTTTGCATATATGACGTTAATGTTCTGGGAAGGTACTTGTGTCCCAGAGTGACTTACTTCATTAGCAGATAGGTGGTTAGGTGACTGTGAGGCATGAGATGACAGGTTAAGGAGCTGTCCTAACAAGCACATCTGTCCCCTCGTGGTTCACCCGCTCATGACCTGGTCTTAGCCTTGTGGTGTTGCATTCCCACACTAGGATAACCTTGCATCCAGTGCTAATCACTTGATATTGAGTTTGAATCACCAGCGGTGAGCACACTAGAAACCCAATCTTGCCCACTCACCTTTCTGGAAGAGGGATCATTGCTTGTTATTGTCATAATTATTTAATTGGCTTGGAAACATAGATAGCTACACGCTAATTTAGGACGATGTATTTGAGTCATTGCCTAAGCTGTGAAGTAACATATTATCTTGCTTTACTTACATGCAGTCAAATATTCTAAAAAATATATTGATCTATGATAGGCTATTGGTATTTTTAGTTTGCTCAGTAATTATCATTAGAGCATTCACTGAAACTCTATCCATTAGTTTAAGTCACCTGAGAATGGGTATTGTTAGATAAAAGAGTTAACACATAGTTTAGGTTGACTAGTCTGACATCTGATTATCATTAAGTCAATAAATAAAACAGAGGGTTTGAACTGGATATGTGAGGTACCCTCCGCTTAAATGGGAGGGTAAACAGAAGACAGTGTTTTATTTCTAAATCGATTTAATAATAAATTAAATCCCCTCTAGACATATGGCAGTCTTCAAAAACAAGGGTCTCAAACTACGGAGAGGTTGATAGCTAGGTTTTATTTTCCATCTCGGGCCAACTGAACCGTGGAAACCAATTAAGGTGTTTTTTATAACCATGAATTTTAATAGATTCTATACAGCTATTGACACAGTTTTAAAGCCCAATTTATAATGTGAAAAACTTGTTATAAATACAACTTATTGTTTGCCAAATTAAATGATTATAAGTATTTTAAATATTAAAAACGTTTTTAATATTTTATATAATATAAATCAAATATTTTGCAGACCGGCAGTACCTCCTAGTGGCCACTACTTTAAGATCCTTGTTCTAAAACAAACCACTTTGTGTATATCTGTGTATTTTTTTCTCATCTCTAATACCAAAGAAAATAAAAACACTGATTATGGCAGCATAACCTGAAAGAATTATTTTTCTTCTGTCCTGTCTTATCTCTCTGTCACCACACACACAGAACACTATATGATCGCTATTACTCATTCAGTTTGCATGTGCAGCTGGTGAACACAAACACATCTGGGACTCCAGTCCCACAATGCTCTGCTGCTCATAGAGTGACCTCATCTGACTTGAGTCTAATCTGTTGTCCCAAACATGCAGACTCAAACAAATTCCTCCTCATACATCACACTTGCATCATGATGGTTATTATTATACACTATATTACACAATAAACAGCATTCATCCATTGCTCATCTTTTTTAAAACAGCAAACCTGCACAGAAACACATTATAATACTCAAACTTGTATGTGTGTGTGGATTAGAGTAGATTATAGTTTTGACAGGCTGCTAACACAGGGCGGGGTCGTTGGGTTTTACTAAAAAATGAGTGCAGATTAAAGAGGGGTTCTCTGTTCATCTGCCCAAAGGTGAGTTCTGATTAGACTGGATTATCACACGCACACACACACAACTTTAACCTCAGTGTTGAAAGACATAATCAGTCCCTTTTATTAACCTCCTGTATTCTGCATTTCTCTTTATCTGTCATCTTCTACATAGTAATGTTACAAGATAAGCACTCTTTCTTATAGTGGTCTACCTGTAATTTTGGCTGTAAAATCTGAAACCACTAACAAAAATGCTGCAATTTTTATCACAAATTTTATTCTGACCACAACAATTTAGTTCAGCCAAAAAATTAGCATGAATTTCAGAATGTCTCAGTATTTGGTTTGTCTATGATTTGCTTTAATAATGGTATTTATTTTCATTTTGAATCCCAGATTTTTAATCTGGTGTCAGACATCAATGCATTTATAATTTATTTTTTTTAATGTAATAATTTACTTGTAATTTAATGTTGAGCAATACAGAGTGAATTAAATTCATTTTGCACCATATGTACTCCAAACTCTCTGAAAAAGAAAAACATATGTCATTGAAAAATACTGGCAGAAAAATGGCAGAATATCACCTGATTAATTGACAATTTTCCTGCACTTATTTATTTCTCCTCGAATCCCCTTGTGCTCTTTTTTTCTCCCTTTCTGTACATCATCCCATGGCTCTCCGTCTTTAATCTGAAATAGGGGGGGATTAAAAAAGCTTCCCGTTTTCTCATCTAATTCTCACCCTCCCCTTCCCCCCTCCTGCTCTGCATCTCTCTCTTTCAGCCTGCAAACAAAATCATTTGCATGGGACTGCAATCTGTGAGGAAAGTGAGTGGATAGGGAAGAGGGTGAGAGAAGTGGAGACTGATTATACGAGACGTAAAGATGGCAAGAATGGGTAAAAGTATGCTTGTTTTATGAAACGTTAGTGTTATTTGTGTTTTGTTTTGCTTTGTCAGATAGTTATAAGAGAGGGTCCGAGATGAGAAAGAGTGCAAAGGTTTATAGAGACATTGTTAGATTGTAATAACTAAACCACATATTAAGTAGCTTAATATGGAAGCAAGTGAGTGTTGTATTGTCAGTCCGCTCGATAAATTAATTGTATAAAAAGTGCAGAAGAAGAAAGGTGGGAAACATTTTCATTGAGGACTAAGGCATGGGAAACTGCACCAAACCATCCATGAAAAACAAAATTAAGAAGGTAAGAGAAACATATTTAAAGGTCAGGGCCTGTGTTTCGGTGGACTGTGTGTTTGTGTTAACTGTAATATTGAAATGAGTGGGAGAGGAATCATACTTTAAGACTTGAAAACTCTTAGATATATTGTAAAGAAAGTATCAGTATTTCAGTAATATTATAATACTTTAGTAGTTTAAGGACATGTCAGACAAATTGACTAAACTGTGCTTAGATTATGTCTCAAGTAAAATGTGGCCCCACCCTAAGGGTGTGGCTGAGGGTAAAGGGGCTGGGCCAGAGGCACCAGGGCCCCGCCCACCCGGAGAAGCAGACGGAGAAAATGAAGTAACTTCTGAGTTTAAGGGACCTCTGAATGCACTAGTCCAAAACTGCACCATGCTACATAACATCGTTGGACCAGCATGCATCTTCCTAAGACAGGGCTTCGCAAAGTCACAGCTTGTATGTACTATGAAAACTAAAATCACAGTGTCTCAGTGTTCTCCCCTTGCATTAATCCAAAAGATCACATCATCTGCGCCATTACAGCAGTTTTCTCATCATCGTTGTCAATCATCTACATTTCACTCCTTCCACTAGTTTGTTGTAAAAGATCATGCAGACGGAATTCTTTATGCAACCTTAAATTGGTAAAACAAGCTGTTTGCAGGTTTGTTAGGTTAAAACATATTCACTTGGCAGCCATAAAAACTATGCAGTTGCTCAACAGTTGGAGAACTGTATGCAATTTTTAAATGTTCTGAAAGAAGTCTCTTATGCTCACCAAAGCCACATTTATTTGACTGAAAATACAGTAAATTATACAGTTAAACTGTAAAATAGTAAAGCTGTGAAATTTTCAAGAGGAATTACTCCAGTCTTAAGTGTCACATGATTTTTCACATGATCTTAATATACTGATTTGTTGCTCAAGAAACATTAACTATCAATGTTGAAAATAGTTTTGGGGAAACCATGATACATTTTTTTTCAGGATTGTTTGTTTGTGTGTGTGTATTTATATATATATATATATATATATATATATATATATAAAACAGTTGCTTCTGGCTCTTGAATCTGATTGCCTTTCATTTTTACATAAATATCTTTTATGCTGACATATATGTCAAATACTTCCTCTGCACAACACTTTTCAGCATCGATATTATATATAATATTTATATATAAATATATAATAATTTTATCCATGTATATAAAAAATTGTCTCTTGTTGAGATGGATGACACATTTTTACAAAGCTTTTTATTAAATTGTTGTGAGAGGATACTCGGTTAACTAAAGGATTTGGCAGTGGATTTGTGGCATATGTAATCTACTGGTTTATGCCAATGCATGTGCATACTTTATGGTATTGGGTATTATACACAAAGCTGTAAATGGAAAGAGAATCATCTGTGGGATTTTCTCATATGGCACTCTATTTAACCTCATCCGCTCTCTGGACAATGTGTTGCGTCTTTCTCTGGGTCCTCCTCAAGTTAAACCCCCCAAATCTCCTTATATTTTAGCTGTTGTCAGGCAACTTTTACTCTGTAATCTAGTGACTGCCCATGTCACAGCATTATTACACACTGGAACCAGTCCTCATACTCACATTTTGTCCGACTTTATCATTTCCACATATCCACCCATCTGTTTTGTTTGAGTCTGTTCGATGATTCAGAGAGAGATAATGTCAATGGAAACATGTCTTCAAATGCATCAGTGTTTAACATCTTACTATGTGTCTTGATTTCACAGGACAGGGAACTGCGGCCAGAAGAGATAGAAGGTATTCACAGAAACCACACACCTCACATAAAGAGTCAGATTGGAAAACATCCTGTTCATGCATTTCATCACCTCTTTCCTTGTGCTTATGCAGAACTAAGAGAAGCCTTTAAGGAGTTTGATAGGAACAAAGGCTACATCAACTGCAGGGACTTGGGCGAATGCATGCGGACGATGGGATACATGCCGACAGAGATGGAACTCATTGAACTAAGTCAACAAATAAGTGAGTGACATCATCACTCAGAGAGCATTTATGATCTGTGTGCCTTCATGCAAACATTATTCTACTATATATATATATATAAACACTTTTAAATATTTGAATCCTGTATTTTTAGGTGGGGGTAAAATTGACTTTGAGGACTTTGTGGAGCTCATGGGCCCCAAAATGCTGGCAGAGACGGCAGACATGATTGGAGTCAAAGAGCTGAGAGATGCCTTTAAAGAGGTAAACACATTCATACATGTAGAACTGTGTTGACTGCAGCCATCAGTGGCCTTACCAGCAATTTACCACTGTGCAGTTTGACTCCAATGGTGATGGGCAAATCAGCATCACAGAACTGAAAGAAGCTATGAAAAAGCTAATGGGGGAGCAGTTGAATCCCAGGGATTTTGACGATATACTTCGTGATGCCGACCTCAACGGGGATGGACTTGTTGATTTTGAAGGTAAAGGAATGATTGGACAAATGACAACTAATATTTCTTTTC
>JAUZSZ010000116.1:15287582-15298774 GCA_034780575.1 Labeobarbus marequensis | reverse complement strand
TATCTATCAACCAACTGACCATCAATCTTTTCTGTCTGTCTATTCATCCATCCATCCATCCATCCATCCATCCATCCATCCAGTCTGTCTATCTCTCTGTCTGTCCATCCGACCAACCAACCAACCGACCATCAATCATTTCTATCCGTCCATCCATCCATCCATCCATCCATCCATCCATCCATCCATCCATCCCAATGTAATAGTGCAGGATGTATTACTCACTGCTGGGGTCTGATTGGCGAAGGTGTGCAGGTCTTTCAGGTTACTCTTCACCAGCCTCCTCATGCTCTTCAGCTGAGAACTCAGGTTCTGATTGGCTGCATATGCACAAAGGACCCCTGCCCTGATGAGTAAAAACAGAATCGTTCAAACAGAACAAACTAAATCAGATTCAAGCTAGAAAAACAATAATAGGAACATATGTGTGATTGTTATGGCCCTTTTAGTAAAATCCTCTCTGGAGTGTCAGTAGGGGGCAGCACTACAACACAATCCCAAGATGCATGTTCCTCACAACTGTTCTCTCCTCTTAGGATCCTTTAATTGCATCGCTTTGGCAATGTTCTCATACTCTGGCATACTTTTATTGAGAATTAAGAGGCAACATCATACTGCTGCAGGTTTATACAGGAAGAGAGTGCTTTTGTTATACAACTCAGTGAATAAATCCAAAGGAAACTTCGTCTTACACAGTTACTTCAAACAAACTAGGGTGACTGTGAGCTCTCCTTAATTAGACTGAGAGACACTTCAAGGAAAAGCCAGCCCTATATTAGTACCTATTCATGATTCACGCATCCTAATTGGGCTGTGCTCATGGCTACTGTGGGAGCCACTGAACGATGGCAGCACCATCATGACAGGCATTCACTGCAGTCTGGGACAAAAGCCATGACTGACTTATGCAACAATAGTGCAAACAGGAAGGCTTTTTGTGACATTATATCAAACTGTGTGAATCACTCTTTGTTGGTTTTTGTGCATAAATATGATTGCACCATACACAGATGAATCTGTGGGTGGCACATGAAATGCACCAATGCACATCAATGCACATCAATGCACACATCTGCAGGATGGGATTTATCACAGCTAGCAACACTAAAGATAGATGAATATGGGGGGCATGGGCAACTTCCTGTTTCAGATGCGAATGCAAAATACTTCCTCTATAGACACGACTTAAAAGAAAACAGTTGCAAAATGTCTGTACATCTAAAAGTGCTCCAGAAGATGAGCCTGTGTATGCAACTATGTTATTTGACAACACTAGCTGTACAGTTTATTATTCTCTCTGTAGGCAGCATAGCTTTTTTGTTAGAGATGTATTATGTTTAATACATGAGGGCCAAGGATAAGCAACATTCAGAATATAAGAGAAGTGTCTCCCTTTCAATTCACAAGGGGCACTTAAAATGAACTGGCCACATGCTCCAGAGGATGCTGAGCTGACAGAAGAGGAATTTACTGAATTGCAGTTTTAAGAAATTCAACAGAAGAATTTCAATCATTCAACACAAGTTTGTGACAGAACATGAATAATTTCATAAACACTGACCGACTGAAAAATTTGGAAAAATAGTTTATTATAAAAGCTATTAATATTTATTAACTATTAATATTTAATTATTTTGTTTTATCAAGTGTTTCTCAAACATGGACATCCATAAAATTAAATCAAAATTATATAAATAATATGCACATATAAATATGTGTGTGTCTTTTGTATATTTTTATGGGTAATACATACTAATAAATTACTATGAATTACAAGTTATATAATTTTATAATGTACTGTATTATTCATTATTTTCTAGAATTACAACTAATAATAAATTATTAAAAAAGACTACACTTGAAACAATTATATGAATTCAATTTTAATTTTGTTTTCTAAAATTCAATTCTGAATCCTACTTTGCTACCTTTATTCAAATTCAGTTACAATTTATGTCTGAAAGAGCAATAGCAAACTGGTTTTAAAATTGCACACGTGATGAAATGCTGTGCTTTATATGCAGATAATGGGCACTGCAGAATGGTATCAGGGTAAGAAACAGACCACAGACTGATGGAGAATTGGGCGGCTGGCTACAAAGCCCTATTGTTTTTCCTCCTTCTCACCCCCTTGTTCTCCATGACCTCCTCTCTCTGTCTGGTAAGCTGCTATCTGCTCTACTCCGTAAGGTCAGGGAAAACATAGCAGCCAGTGAACAAAGGGGCTTTGAGGATGGCAAAGTGCATGCCACACAGAGGGCATTGAGATGGTCTAAAAGTCTGCAGGGCACCTCATATGAACCAGCAATAAATAAATAAAACTAAATTTAAGAATTTGTATTTCTTCATTAAATCTTGCTTTTAAAAATGGCTCTAAGCTCACTTTGGCATCATGTTGAAAATAGGCTTTGTAACTTGGGTTGGTTCAGTGCACTGAAGAATGTCTCTATAGACTAATGGAGGCAGGAATCGCATTACTCCCACAATAATCGCTGTATTTAGCCAGACTAGACCCTGGGGCTGCTCCCACAGCATCCCTCTCTATAAATGCCTCAGTGGGGGTTTGAGGAGCAGGGTGGGGGTGAGGACCTCCTTGACTGCCTCTTTATACAGAAGATGACCCACTGGGTTTGATTTCGCCATGAAGGCGTTCCAGATCTACCTGTTGATTCCTCTGTGCTCAACAGACCTGTAATGTGATCAGCCCACCACCACGACACTGCCAAGTTACTGACCCAGACAAAGACAGCCACTGTCGACTGGAAAATGAGGGTCAGTCTTTTATGTTAGAAGGCAAGACGGAAAAGATACTTTTACTACTTTTTAATGTTGAACTACCATTACCACAAAATAAAACACAAGCACAGCGATTAAAAAATGTGATAGATGTGACACATGTGATAGAATTATATTACGTAGTTATGGTAGTTTTGTGCTTGTATATACATTTTTTTATAAAAGTATCAATAAACTGCACATTTGACAGATTTTATCCCTAAAAGTAATATATTTAAAATACACTTATTTTATACTAAGTATAGCTCAAATCTATTAACACATTTACTGACATATTGCTCGAGAGTCACTGACATATGAATTATAATTAAACTTTATTTGGAGTACTACTTGTGTACAACGCACATTTCTTAATATTAAGCCTAAAATGTGTTTTAATGACACTACTGATGAGGATTGTATGATCTTTGAATAATATTGGTGTTTAATGCAAGATATTTAATGTGTACCTAAAGTTTCCACTTTAGCATAATCAAATATACTTCAGCATGTCTTTAGTTGGACCTTAGCACTACTTCCACACAATAAAAGTGCATTAAGTACAAAATTAGTTGTTCCAGTTTAGCAGACTTAAAGTATACCAGTATTGTATATTAAAAGTACAATTACAGGGTATTTGTATTAAGTACATAAATATGTAAATGTATTTGTAGTATACTTAGCATTAAAAATGTATTTCAAATACAGTTTAATATATTTATTTTTCACTAGGGATGTGTGAGAATTTATGGTAATTGTATGCTTACATATACATTTCTTTACATGTTCATTTCAATTAAACCACTGGAAAAGGATGAATTGGGCTGGATAAACAGGCAATGAGTGTCCAGCATATACAGGAACCTTCAATAGTTAAAAAGCATCTCTGGAAGATTCAAAGACTTTGAAGACGCTTAAATATAAGATGGGTTTGATTTGTACTTTTTTTCAGTTTCAATTTACATAGCCCCATGTGTAACTAACACAAATAATAGTACGTAAATTCATTAACAAGTATTATGTTTAGTTTTGATGAAAAACAGTAATATAAAAGAATAAAAAAGTAGTGTCCAAACTTTCGACAGGAAGATTTATAAAGCAGCACATTTTCAAATTAGATTCCAGACTGTTTCATTATTCCAGAGCAAATCGAAATGTTCTTTTTAAAGTTCTCACAAGTTTCAAGTTGAATATGTTTGTGGAAGTGGAAGCAGCAAGCCCCATGTGTGTGCAGTGAAAGTAGGCCAGATTGGGCGGGTAACTGAAGTGTGAGACAATCATTTCTCTTTTCCATTCATGTGAAGGACAGAAGGAGGACACATGATTAACCACACAAACAAAAGCTTTCTCTCTCTCCATTCTGTACACCAAAATATTGTGGGTGATTTTCTTTGAGCTGAATATTACATTTAAATACTCATTATTCATCATCGTAACAGAGAGAAGAAACTCTTGACAGTGACTGGGTTACATTTGTTGACAATAATATCTGATGATGGATCTATTTAAATGCTGCTTTACACAAAACAATCACTATCCTGCAAATACACAGATAAAAAGTCAAAAAGTGCCAAAAAGAACTGTACCATATGACGACTAAAACACACACACACACACACACACACCAGAGAGAGTGTGACGCAGAGTCGCATCAGGACATATTGTCACTGTTACCATGGTTTCTCTCTCTTACGCAAACACATTCACACATTTTACTAGATATAACTAGATATAGACAATCCTCAGGCACTAGATAACCTTAATAACGGTTTGTAAAACATATTAGCACACAGGACCCCTTTCATAACCCCTAACTGTCTGAAGACCCTATAAGTCGGTATGATTTCAATTTCCAATTTTCAAATTCTAACTGAAGTACTAGTCAAAATCCTAAAGAGAGATCCACCAATCAGAGTAGCCACTGTTACTATAGAAACTGCAAATGATTTCATCAAGTCTCCCACACTCTCAACTTTGCAGTCCTGTTTTTTCCATAAATATTTTAAGATACTTATAGAACCGTTATTGAGGACTGATCTGTCGAAAATACAGCAATCTCTAGAGTAAAAAATGCAAGCATTTACACATGTGTGCCTGTAATGATTAATTACCAAGACTGAATCTCAATCTATCCATGCATTATAATATTTCAAGGCTGAAAACAGGCCCAAAGACATTTAACAGCACAAACATTGTGCAAATGTAGGTTTTCTATGACTAAACGGGGTGATTTAATGAATGAAATGTGTGAGCACTGCTCAGCCCAGCTGCACTATGGATGTCATGTGGGTTCACAGGCTCTACTGTATTAGACTTGTCAGGCCGTCTCTGCAAGCTGAGCCCTGGGGTTGGCAGAGGAGCAGTGGCCCCGGTGACCTTCAGTGCCCTGAGCGTAACACTCCTTCTGAGTAGCAGCCGGGTTTCTGGTCTACATCCAATCACAGCTAAGCAACAGTCAGCCGAGCGAGTTCCTCCACCCCACGGGAACAACAAATTACAAATTAGTCCGCTTTAATATCTCAACTGTTTCTCCAAGACATCAATGAATTTAAACTGAGAGCAAATAGAGACTTCTGCTTCAGATTTTTCTCCTTTGAAACCTAAAAAGAGCCACTGTGTGCCATCAAAAACAAGAGATTTCAGTGTGAACTATATTGCTCATCAAATCATTCCAAAGAACAGTTATCTGTACACAAATGATTCTCATTCATGTCTATTTTTAATTCCACTAAGAAATTTAAGAGAAAGATCTAAGGAAAAAGGGTTTTATTAATTTAAGAAAAACAACCTGTGAGCAATGAAATTTTCATTTTAGGACCACAGCTGAAGATAATGAATTTAATGAATGAATCTGATCATTTAAATGTATGTAAACCCTGATGTCCTATCCATTTCAATGTAAAATTCATGGTCCATTTTAAAGATGCAATAATCATGAATTCTACATTGACATGGATAAGACAACTGTGTTAACATAAATTAAAATGAGCAGATTCATTAATTATCTTTAGCTGTGGACCAATTAAATATAAATACACATACAAATTTAAATACATCTATAAAAAAACAGCAAGAAAAAGCATGACAGCATCGTTATTTTTTAAAGGGCAGCCTTCTCTAGAATGAGGACACAAATTTATATGTGCGGTCATTTGTAAATAACGGCAATAGCATCTATTTTTAGTACAATGGCACATAGCAACTTAACACCATTTACATTGTAAAACAGAAAACATCTAACATGCAATATATGTTTTATAATCACATTATCATTCAAAAGTTTTATGGCTAATAGGATTTACACACTTTTATTCAGCAAGAATGAAATTGATCAAAAGTGCCAGTAAAGACATTTCTAATGTTACAAAATGACGTTTTTGAAATTTGTATTTATCAAAAAATCTTGAAAAAATGTATCCCAGGTTCCAAAAAATATTAAGCAGCACAACTGTTTTCAACATAATAATAAGAATTTTTTTATTAAGCACGAAATCATCTTATTAGAATGACACTAAAGACTAGAAAATTTAGCTTTGAATAAATTTAATTTGAGCAATTATTAAAATAGAAACCAGTTATTTTAAACTAATAATATTTCACAATATCACTCTTTTTACTGTATTTTTGATCAAATAAATGCAGCCTTGGTAAGCATAAGTGATTCAGAAACATGAAAAATTGTACCAATTCCAAACTTCTTAATGTACAGTGAATAAATATATAAAATAGTACACTCTTAAAAATAAAGGTGCTTAAAAGGTTCTTCACAGCGATGCCATGTAGAAGAAACATTTTTGGTTTCACAAAGAACCATTCAGTCAACGGTTCTTTAAAGAACCATCTTTCTTACCTTTTTATAATCTGAAGAAACTTATTTCGCCACAAAGAAACTTTTGTGAAACAGAAAGGTTCTTCAGATGTTAAAGGTTCTTTATGAAACCATTTAGACAAAAAGGTTCTTCTATGGCATCGTGAAGCACCTTTATTTTTAAGAGTTTTTACAGGTGGTTTACCAGTATTTGAATTTTACACTTCATTGCATTGTGTTTTAGAGTTACCAGAAATGTCTGTAAAATGAATGGATAATGTCGTGTGTAATGAGCTGCCAGTAATTTTTCAGTTATTTTACAGAATATTTTTTTTTACAGTGTGACTTTTCAGCGTCACGTTTCTGACGTGTGTCTCCTGTTTAGGGAACTCCACTGAGTCGGGCCGATCTGAGAGCCGTCAACATCAACTTGTGTGACATGTGCGTCATCTTGTCGGCCAATCAGAACAACATCGACGACGCCTCTCTGCAGGATAAGGAGTGTATTCTGGCATCTCTCAACATCAAGTCCATGCAGTTTGATGACAGTATTGGACTCTTGCAGGCCAACTCTCAAGGTAAACACGGGACCGGAACCGTCCTCAGCTCAGATTTTTCAGAAAAATATTAACAAAATCAAAAATTTGAGCTGGGGAAATTTCTGAAATTTGATTGATTTAATTAACATGGCCCTGTATTCATGTATTTTTGTGCTCTGCTCCAGGTTTCACTCCTCCTGGCATGGATCGCTCGTCTCCGGAGAACAGTCCCGTACACGGATTGGTGCGACAGGCGTCCATAACCACCGGAGCAAACATTCCCATCATCACAGAGCTCGGTGAGGATCACCTTTAAACCTTTAAAAATTTGTTGGAATCTGATGAAAATTGACTTAGCTACACCTGTTCGAAGTCGATGGAGTCAGCAGAGTCAATTTAGAGAAAAACTGATTAAAAGTTTTCTGAGGTTCCAAAGCAAAATCACCCAGCAACATTACATCTTTTCCCCACTTCTTTTCTTAACAATCATTACTAGATTAAGAACCACAATATAGCTATTTTTTATTTTGTCTTTGTTGTTATAAATAAGAACCGATTCAAAAAATAAACAAATATAAGAAAGAAACAAGTGCATTACCTACTTTTTTAATTTTACATCTAAACATAGGCATTCAAGTGAGAAAAACAAATAGTAAAATGTGTTTAAAAATAAATTGATTATTAAAATACAAAAGCAGTTCAATCAAGAGCAGCGAGTGATTCTCTCTTTTCTTTTATTGTTTGATTAACATTAATGAGACAGACGGCCAGTATATATTAAGATCTAATATAATGTTACACATCCGATGTTTTTCCTCAAATGTTCACTTAAGACATAACAGATTATGTTTGCGTGAATACTGAAATATATTTAGCCTGCTGTACATCTGTGTATCTGGATAGAGCGCTTTATGTGTGCGCTTCCCAGAAAACATACAGATAAAGATACTTTTAGATGTTTAATATTTGGAGCACTGGGATCACTAGACGAGGGTTTTATGAACTCATTTTTGTGAGAACCTCAAATTCAACATTTTTCACTTTTTTGCCTGTTGCTCAAAACTAGCCTGTACGCATTCACAGTCATTCTGCAGCACGAGTCTCACACAACAACAAGCAAAAGCAGACTCTGACCTGGATCTCATGCGTCTGTGAGGAGAGCACACATATGTGCTGGTCCACACGCGTGGGCTCTCTGGGACAGAAGATCTGACCGTTGGCCTCCAGGACCAGCTCATCCTGCAAATTTACCCACAAAACACTGCTGTGCTTCCTCTTCTCATCCGTCAGATACGCCAGAACGGCTCCCGTCGCCTGAAACGTGAGCATGCTGCCGGTGAGCATTAACAAACCCCTCACAAGGGATCAGAGTCAGTCTGAAGGAGCTTTACCTCAGATGTCGGCTGTGCCATCCCGTACACTGACATCTTGGGCACTCGTCTGAAATTAGCCACTTTCATCTGCTTAATGGTGCTCAGAACGTCAGGCGCTAAATATTCATCTGCTACCTATAAACACAACACACCTCTTCAGAAATAATCCATCATCCTTATTGGTTTAGTTAAGGTTTACAGAGAAATGTGTCATCTTAGGATAATGTGCAACTGCTGTCAAAATAATTCCCCAGTTTAATATTCAGAGACTACAAACAGGGTACAAATGATTACTTTTGGATTATTGTTACAATAGATTATTTTTATTATTTTTTTTACATTTTTTCTAACTTTGTAAAGCAACCTTGGGTTTTATAAAGAAGTTATTAAAATATATAAATAGATAAAGTAAATAACAAAATAAAATAAAAAATGGTTGTTGTTGTTGATATTATTATTATTATTATATTTGATTTTTTAGTTTAGCCCCTTTGAATAATAATAATAATAATAATAATAATAATAATAATAATAGCAATAATAATAATTATTATTATTTAAATTTTTGCACATAATTATATTGGCTCCATTTGTCAAGCACGAACATTCAACCCTGTTACTAAAGTAATATAAAGAAAAATGACTGAAGTTAAAAGGGTTTTAAACAGTATTCAAAACACCGCAAACTGTAAGAACAAATGCAAACCTCAAAAAATAAATCAAATAAAAATATTTAACATTTTTAGTTTGATATTTGAGGTGGACACATAACATTGTTTGAAAATAAATCCCCTCCAGAAAATAGTTTGTTGAAAATAAATAAACAATAATTTGATTTGTTGTACTAGCAAGCAATCATGGCTATTTTGGTCAAAAAAAAAATTTTTTTTAAATATAGCAAAATATGAAAATAAACAAATATACTCTAAAAATAAATGTTGCATTAAAAATAATTTCACATGAATCAATAGAATTTACTAAAAGAGTCCTAGAGGAGTTGAAACACTCAGTCTATTAAAACACCCATCAAAGTTATTTTATACGTTTCAGATCTGAAATGAAGCCTGTTTGTGAAAAATGCCACTTAAGACATTCGTAGTTCGACTTCCTCACTTCAGTCTATTCAGCACTAAAGAAAGTGTTCAAGGTTGCTGCCAAGCGTCACACTTTTACAGCTTATCTGATGACCGGTCACACTTTCCTTAGACACTGTTGCTAAGTGAAAAAGACATTTACATGCAGAGCAAAACCACATTAATCTCAATAGTGCACTTCCACAATCGGAACAGAAAGTAGAGCGAGTCTGTTGAGATCATTAGGATTTCTTCATGCTGCTCTTTACAATATAATGCAAGTGAATGAAATCTGAGGCTGTCAGTAAAAGTATATTCAGGTCAGTATATGTGAAAAGTGCTATTTCAGTCATGATCATTCACTGACTATATGGACAACAAAAAATTAAGCTTTATATTAGGGTTGCAACCATATTCTGAATATAATGTTTATATGTACACAGGCATCAGAGCATTCCTGCATTCATGGTTGGTGTTAGTATGGTGATCTACACATATGCATTTCTGTTCCCAGTGTTATTTGTCAAGAGGATTATGATGCTGCAATACATTATGATGATTTCGCTTAGAATGTTGTAATGATAATTGTGTCCTTAATATATTCCAAACAATGTCAGATGGGTAATGATGTTGATGTTTCTCACCAGAACTCGAGCTCCTTTCGTGAGCAGGTCAGCTGGTGCTCTGAGCTCTGATTGGTTCATGCAGGAGAGGAGGCGGTACATCCAGGCGTGAGCGCACAACCATTGGCTGAAACTACTGGCGAACGCCAGCGGATACTAGAACAGAGAGGAACAGCAAATATGACTAGAATTGAACAGTGACTCTTAAAAGAGTGGCTTGAAAACACACTGTACCTGTTCATGCAAATAAGCATTAAAGACGATCAGATAGAAATATCGCTCTAGACTTTGTAGAGTTCGATGGAGGAAGTAATCTTTAGTGCTGCTTCCCTGAAAACACACACACACAACAGAAAATACACTTTATTTACAATCTGTCCAGCTGTGGGCCGTAAATCTGCTCGAGGGTTGCATTTCCAGTTCTGCACACAAGTGATCCATAAGCAAAACTAGATTGAATAATTTGAGCACAGCAGATTTCAGTTTGTCCAGAGAAGAAGAAGAATCACTGGAGATGGACAGAAGCACCTCAGTGATGCATAAAGAGTCTTTGTCAAGACGCCTCAAATGTCTTAGACACACTCATCTGTCCAGTCTGTGTAATGAAGCCTGTGTTTTAAACACCGCTAGTCTTCAGATTCAGGGCTTATATTATGAGAAATCCTTCTTTCAGATAAAACAGAACTCAAAACATCCTCGTCAGCCTCCACTGATTTCACGTGCAAAGGGGCGTTTATATTCACTACTGGTCAGAAGTTTAGAATGATGAAGATGTAATTTTTATGCTCACCGAAGCTGCATTTGTTTGATCAAATATAACATAAAAATTGTGAAATATTTTTAAAATTCAAAATAGCTGTTTTCAATGTGAATATATAGTGAAGTGTAATTTATTTCTGTGATCAAAGCTGAATTTTCAGCATCATTACTCCAGTCTTCGGTGTCACGTGATCCTTCAGAAATCATTCTAACACATGAAAAAATAAATAAATAAATAAAAA
>JAUZSZ010000116.1:15238729-15250002 GCA_034780575.1 Labeobarbus marequensis | reverse complement strand
TTTCAATCAAAACTTTATAAATTTCAAAAATAATTGCAAAAGAAACTGCAAGTAACACATTGAATTAAACATGAATCTTTTTAATACATATATTACACTTTGAATTTTTAGAGACAGAAATCATATTAGTTTTCTTTCATCACAAGTAAGTGAACGTAATTAATTAATCATTTCACTACAACTTTGGTTTGACATTGTCGTTTTAAAAATCCTAGGAACATTTACAGGTGTTGAGCAGGCCTAAGCTAATTGATACCATTCCTCAGTTTTAACTTTTTTGGGGGCAAAGGATTTACTACATTTAATAAATTATTATTAAAATTAATGAAATATTAATTAATAAATGTTGTGGTATTAGATGGTTTATCTCTTTAACTAAATAATTTATATTAAAATGCTCTAATGCCTGACAACAATGGCAGTGTTATATTTTAGTGCAGTTTCTAAATTTTTTTCCACTTTTTCATAGTGAAAAAATTCCTGAACCAAAATGGCATTGTGGACACCAGACACTTTGTTTTACTACTGCAGATCTTATTTATTTTGGTTTTGAGCATTAACACGCATTAGGATCTTGGTGGAAGCTAGTTGTCATGGTAAATTTTACAAGGTTTTATTACTTTGACCTTTTCTTATAAAATAAACATGTTTACCTGGTGGACTGAACCGGTGGAACATCATTGACAAACTAACATCCATCATTATAATGTTAGAGGATGAGTAGAACATCATTCTGGATCAGCATCTTTCATTGGTCCTGGAATAAAGTGTCCTGTCAAACAAACACAGTCTTACTGCAAACTATTAGCTACCTCTAAAATCAAAATTACAGGGTTGATAAAAATATTGTTCAAGCCCTAATATCTGGGGAGAATCTGCTGTTACATAAGCAACACACGTGGAGGATTTTCATTTCAATCTTTTGGATTTTATCTACTCGTTCAGCTTTTCATGTTTTAGCCAATAAGTTCACCCACTCAGTGGGCTCACATCTCTTACAACATGACTCATTTTTCTCTGATTTTAAGACATCAAAGGCATTGAAACAAACAAGAACACAAAGTACTGTGTGTATTTCATTCATATGCACACACAGCTTAAGTACACTGAGCGACTCATATTACACTAATGTCATCAAGTCTAATTAATTTAACTTTCTTGTTACACATTGCAGTTATCATCCATAACTGTTGTGTCACTTTTTACTTTGCAAGTCCACAAGGCCAATGGAAGTCTATCTACAGCAAAAGTCCTTCAATTTTAAACCAGGCATGTTATTCCTTCACTATATTCTGGGAAACAACTGCTTAATTCATAAAGAATGTGAGGGAGGTTCAGAATGTTGTGTGTACATGATATCAGAGCAGGACTTCACTTGATTAAATTCTCTTTCTAGCTGTGGATTAAGGGATTCTGTGAAGAATGCAATGGCTGCAGAATGTTCTGTGTGTCAGACATTGCTGAACAAAGACAAAATCCAACAGTGTCAAAACCCAGACGGCCTGTTTGGACAAGAAATTATTCTTTTCCGACATGGCAGGCAGGACAATGACAGATTACCATGGTCACATCAGAGGGCAACCACACTGGTTAGTCCTGAAAAATACTCTCAACAACATGAATACATCGAGATTAAACACCATTAAGGACATCTACCACTGAAATTTTACTTAAAGAGAAAAATTTCAAAAGGAATTTCTTTACTCTAAATGGCCACAGTTGCCTTAGAAACAACCTACTGCCCTCCCTCCTCCGTGCTTACTTTATGTCTTAGCGTCAAGTAGATACCTGGTATCTGGAGGTCTTGATGGAGAAGGACAGTGAGGTTTGTGGTGGGTGCAGGGGAGGTAAACATTACCTCATACACATGGAAATGGAGATGGAGGCGGCTGAGGGCGGATTTACTAGCCGTCCGTCACCGTTGGTGAATTCTGTAGGAGAAAAGCTCACAAAGTGGCAGATTAGTGTCTCAGGCTGTCAGATACGTGGGCGCAGTTTAATACCAGGGAGAATGCATTCTGACTGATAAAACTACAAGGTGAATAAAAACTGTAAAATTCTTACAATATGACGACCAGTCACAGGACCAAAAACAGACACGTTTCTGTATGAACTCATGTAATATAAAACATATGGCACAAATTACAAAACAAATTTTATTTGCTGTCCCAAAAACAGGGATGGAATTACATACAAACAAATGGTTTAGTCTTCAACATTTACATATAAGAAACTACTTTTTAGCATTATGGTACATTTTAAAAACAAAAAATGAGAACAGACCGTGAGGACAACTACCTGTGCAACCCTGTTCAGAATCTCTCCAAGA
Source organism: Labeobarbus marequensis (assembly GCA_034780575.1). Lineage (NCBI taxonomy): Eukaryota > Metazoa > Chordata > Actinopteri > Cypriniformes > Cyprinidae > Labeobarbus > Labeobarbus marequensis. The sequence continues at coordinate 15,247,673 of JAUZSZ010000116.1, read as the reverse complement.
ATAGTCATTTGATTTTTACAATGATAATAAAACAAAATACAATATATTGAAATGCAAATTATGCACACTTCAGATCATGGCAGGGACACTTCTCAAAAAACATTTTCAGTCAAAAGAGAATGACGGAATATCCATTTTCAAGTCACTTGTCATTTGGTACCTTTGCACCTCATGACTATACCGGAGGTAAATTCTAGACATAGGCTGTACAGACTTGGATTTACATTCAACTTTCCTCACCTTCCAAGCAACATTATAAAACAGTATATAAAACGTGATACTGAACTATGAACTACTGGATAATAATTTAATTACATTGAAAACAACAAAAAATATTAATTATATCAAACAATAGTCTCTCAGTATACGATTGGTCACAGATGATTTGAATTTCAAAATACACTAACAATGTGCATTCAAAAAACACTCATTTCGTTACAATTCATATGAATCAATTATTTGCTCTTTCATAGCTGGTGTAAACTTTTCAAACACAAAAATACTCTGTACAGCTTAAGACAATGTGGTAAATCAGTGCAAAGTTAAGTCAGCTGGATTGGCACCATGTATATTATACAGAGCTGAATTATCAAGCAGCCTGGAATTAGATCAGCTAAACCTTCCCTTTCTGTGAGTCATGTGTTTTAAAGAAACTTATCTGTTACAATACAGACTTCAACTGGAACAAATAATACCTTTACAAGTTCTAAAAATAAATATTTGCCAGACTGATCAATTCTAAATGGCAGCATTAATGGCAAACCCGTTTAGCATATTATTCTAAGCCAAAAGTGAGTGAATATATGCAATTTTATCTATTTATATGAATCAGTTGTAAATTAGTCAATTGTTTTTTTTTTAAAGTGTTGAAAAACTAAATATATTATATATGCTTTTTAGTTTCCACTTAAAGACAAAAGGTCTGTTTTGTAAGGAGTTCATGCCTCATTTATTGTTCAAAATATTCTCTCTCTGATAAAATCGAGACAAATATATCCTAAAGCAACCTATACTAGATTCTACGTCATGTGATATGCCAGGCTGCCGAGGGTGAACAGACTCGTTGTTTTGATTACGTACAAGATTTGCTTCCTTTAGTAGATATTCTACAGTAATGAAAGCAGAGAGGATGGCAAAATGAGTATTTTCCAGATAGAGATAAATAGTAGCAATCTCTGAAGGACTCACTCAAAAGTCTTTGCAATTATGTCAGACTCAGACTCTGAGTCTTCTCCACTTTCGTTCCTGAGCAGTTACTGTGGTGATGGGGTTAAAGTTCACCCGATTCGGTTGCCGCATATTGTGAAGCGGTCGATCTCCAACAGATCTTTTTTGGTGGTTCTGTGTTTAAGTTCGGTAGATTGTGGCGTCTCGCTGCTGCTCTCCTCTGGTTTAGGAGGTGAATCTGGGGGCGGATCACTGGTCACCTCAGTTACAGGAGGTGGAGTCGGGGGAAAAGGCTTCGCTCTTGGGCTCGGCTGCTTGGTGACGGAGGTGGAGGGTCGCTGCACTTTAGGTTCAGCTAAAAAGAAACAAAGCAAAACAGCAACATGATTCTTTGAAAATCCCCTCAGCACAAAAAAATATGAGTCACATGAGTTTGAGAAACAGAATGGCTGAGCTACTGAATAATCAAATCTGGTGTTACCTGAGGGTGGGGGAGATTTGGCAGGGGTTGCTTTCTTGGGAGTTTGTTTTGAGGTTTGAGCAGTCGGTCTTTCAAACAGCTTACCCTCCATGTTAGCTTCCTTCACATAGCGACAGGACTTGCCCAGAATAACTATACTATTCAACACTTTCAGTGTTATCAGCCTGCAGAATCAAACCAAACAATAAAAAATTTAGAACTTGCAACTGCAATCTTGCGTTGGGCAGGCTAATCACAAAATGTTGCCAAAAATGTTACCAACTATACTCTATTATAAAGTACTTTGGCTAAGAATTACAGCTAACCGCACTACATTAAGCTTCTTTTCTTTTACTTAAAATACACTATTGTGAAATTTTATTGAAATTTAAAATAACTTTATTTTAAAATATAATTTATCACTGTGATGCCAAATCTGAATTTTCAGCAGTCTTTAGTGTTACATGATCCTTTAGAAATCATTCTAATATGGTGATTTTGGTGGTTTTGAAACATTTCTTATAATCATGAATTTTGAATAGTTCCTAAAGATTTTTGTGGAAATGTGATTTTTTTTCAGGAATCAGCATTTATTGAAACAGAAATCTTTTGAAATGTTATCAAAGTCTTTACTGTCACTGTTAATCAATTCAATGCATCTTTGCAAAATAAAAAGTTGTAATTTCTTCAGAACAAAAATAAATAAAATTTACTGACCGTAAACTTTTCCCTGCAACTTAATCATGTTTCATTGCTACATGATTTAAAAACTATAGCAGTACAACCACCTCTAATGAGGATACCAGCCAAAACTGCTCACAGAATGCTCACGGATGTATATTTACACAGTTTGAAAACAAAACAATTACATAGTCTAGGTCTGTAGAGATTATATTTCATGCTAAGTGATGCAGTGAAAATTACACATTATGTGATATCATACACTTTGAGGTAATTAATTTACCCAAGATAAAAGAGGAGCAGACAGACAGATGAGAGAGCGCCCTGGATCTTCACTGAGCTCATCACCACGCGAATCAACTGACGGAGACAAAAACAAAACCATATCTTCAGCATCAAATATGCAATTTGTTACAGTCTTGAATAATACCAGTAACACATAATTTGTTGTTTAATGTGTCATTTTGCTATTTGGAATTAGTATGTTGGTAAACATGAAAATACATAGTAAAAAAAAAAAAAAATTGCTTCAGACAGTATTTTTGGCTACCTTACAAATGAATCCAATAATAACCAGAGTAGTTAAACAAGTGAAAATATCTTCTCACCAGTACAGCAAGAGGCAAAGGAATGAAGCCCATTCTTCTTGCCACTGAATCGCTGTAGTCTGTGTAGGCCTGTCCATGAATCAACCACATTTCCTATTTATATTCTTTTTCTTTAAACCTTTTTTGCCATTTTATGCAGATTACAGATACTAGGGATAGATTTTTTTAAAACAAGTATTTAAAAATGAGTACACACTACATCCATAATTTAAACTTTTACTTACATTCTGTTGTCGACTGCTGACAAGTTCAAAGGCCAAGCTGGCTTTATATTCACTGTAAACCTAAAGAACATGATGGAAAGGCAAAGTTCATATGTGGTGACTATATTTAGGGCTATGGTAGTGAACTTTATGACCATGTCCAAAAATGGCATCCTCAATGTGCACTTGTGGTTTTGAGATGGATTATTAGGAAAATCAAGTACAAATCGGTGGCTCTCACATCAGCTGTGATGTCATTGAATTTAGTGATGAAGGCGTGCTTGACGATGTCAACCGTAACTTCAGACATGATTACCATGAAGACGTCAGGAAGTAGCACCCAGAGGTGATCTACGAGCAATAACAACACTGTTTACAGATTAAGCAAGCACTGTTGAAAATTTGCTGAAAATGTACTTATCCTCAGGCCATTCAAGCTGTAGATGAGTTTGTTTCTTCATCAGAACAGTTTTCGAGAAATTCAGCATTGTATCACTTGATCAGCAATGGATCCCCTGCAGTGAATGGGTGCCGTCAGAATGAGAGTTCAAACAGCTGATAAAAACATCACAATAATCCACGTAAATTTGTGGATTATTGATGTTTTCAGCTATTTGGACTCTCTTTCTGTTTCAATGAAGAAACAGACTCATTACATATTGGACGGGATGAGGATGATACATTTTCAGCACGTTTTCATTTTTGGGTGAACTAGTGATGCTACAATAAACCAACTACTAGCCTAAAAAGAAAACAGACTGCACTTTCAAAATGCCTGCATTTTCAATTAAGAGTCTTAATTCAGACCTGAGTTCCAGGAAAACTGCTCCATGTTCCTCAGGCACACGATGAGGAGCAAAACATAATTGGTAAACCGCTCCTTGATATCTGTAGGACAGAAATATAAACCCAACATATAAGCGACACAAATTCTGCACGTTATAATCACAAAGCCCCTCTCTCCAATCCCAGCAAAATGTGAGGGGAAACGACGGTCAATAAATAAAGCTTTCAGTCTGTAAGACTTCAAAGGATGGTAATTTGTACGATACACACACTGTTTCCGGCAGGTTGTGTATGAATAGTAACTTGAGGAATTATTCCATCACAAAGGCTTGAATGGACGACCACAAGACTTAGTGGCCGTTTGAAAGTGGGGAGAGCGTAAACAGCGGAAGGGAGAATAGGTGCTGATTACAGTACATCAGCGTGTCTTTCTTAAAGAGGATGGGCGCTGTAGGAAACAGGCACTCAAATGGCACCACAGTCTGTCAGCATCTCACAGAGCGTTATCAGAAGGCTCTTGAGAGCTTTGATTAGCATTTCAAAAAGATGCTATAATGTTTCTGAGTCAGCCCACACACAACGTTCAAGACTGCACCTTCACCTGCCTTGCGATCAAAGAGTTTCTAAGTGATTAAGATGACATGCACCCTACTAGTTGCTTTGAATAACCAGAACCGAGGCACACTGCTGTAACATTCCCAGTGTATAATCCACATTAAAGCATGTTGTACTAACAAAAAGGGAATTAACCATTATTTTTGGGAGAATTTGCTTGGTTGGTAATATAGTGTTCTTTGCAGCACCTTAAATAACATGAATATAGTAAATCAATAGTAACATGACACACATAGCTTGGAGTCAGTAGGAGTCTTTTATGTAAACTAGGGCTGAATTTATTTTAAACCAGTAAAAACACTGAAATATTTTTAAATATCACTGCAATTTAAAATAACTGTTTTCTGTTTTAAAATGTAATTTATTCCTGAGTTTTCAGCAGCCATTACTCCAGTCTTTAGTTTCACATGATTCTTAAGAAATCATTATAATATGCTGATTTTGATTTGATGCTGAAAACAGTTGCTGCTTAATATTTTTGAAAAAAAAAAAAATAAATAAATTTTTTAGATTCCTTGAATAGAAAGTTCAAAAGAACAGCATTTCTTTGAAATAGAAAAAAACAGTAACATTACAAATACCTATACTGTCACTTTTGATTAACTTAATGCATCCCTGCTGAACAGCAGTATTTATTTTGTTCCAAAATCTGACCCCCAACTTTTAAACAATAGTGTATATTAAATTATCACAGTAATAATGACTCACCACTGTTGGACATCTGAAAGAGGTTGTTCTTCTCAAACTTCTTGAACACACTTCCCTTGATTTCCACAAACTGAAACGTGAACAAACACAAGCCTATAAAAACTCTGATTACACAACTTTTAAATGTCTATAGTGACACAAAATAACTGGATGATTCTGGTTCTGACGATTCTGTTGTCTGCACATAAAATGATTGTCTGTGTGTGTATACTCACGTTGTTGGACATCATAATGGTGAGCAGAGATTTGTTATGTGAGTTGAAGGCCACATTTAGTGTAGAGGCTTGGACCATGATGAGGATGGCATGCAGAACTGAGACAAATATACACTGAGGAAAACAACTGTATTGAACTACTTCTGTCATTGATATTTATTTTGCTACAAGTTGTATAATACAGAATCAGATCCAACAGAATATCATTTAAAACAAAATCTCTATAAGAAAAATACAAAACAAAAAATCTGACTGGATGAGACATATGACCAGGGCTGATGAAAAAACCCAAATTAACTACTGCATCACACCTCCAACATCAATATGGAAATAAAGAGCAATGATACTAAAGTCTCTTTAAGACAAGTCATGTCACTCGGCGGCCATCTTTGAAACGCCTCTCGGGCATCCAAGTGCAGCTCCTATCTCTTTGTATGGGGAAACATCAAATTCTCCCAAACTGTTCACTAAGCGTACGATTAAATTTCATATTTGAAATCACCAATGAAATCTGACAACAACTGTCATTAATGTTGTTTATTCTGCTCAAATAGCGTTATAAAAAGCGTGTTTTTCAGGCTAGATCAGCCAGTGCGCATGTGCAGTCCTGAGCGCGCGTCTCAGAACGATGACTGTTGCTATAGCAACCGGGGCTTCTAACTGCAGCTGCAGTGACGTGCTGACTTTACCGATTAGCGACTGGCTCTTCTGCTCAGAAGGCGGGGCTTTCAGCGATTGAGCGGCCATGTTGAACGTTGCATTTTTCCCCATTCGAAACTATACGAGTGACATGTCTTGGGTATTCTATAGTCTTTGGTATCGGTCGCTATAGGGGGCGCTCTCTCTAAATGACTGATGCATCGTGCTGATTAATAGAGGAGGAAAATCAAACAGTGCATCAATTTGAAAATTCACTTTTTTAGTACCAAAATAATGAAATCTAAGTGAATAATGAACAAATTTCAAAAGACTTGTAGATTTATTGTAAACAAGCACAATCAAATAATTGTTATTGTGATGATCTGATACATTATTTAGTGATGATTTCTTTCATATCAACAGATTTCAGAGAAGTACGGTGTTCCCATTGACAGAATGGTCAAGATTTACAAGAAGAGCAAGAAAGGGTAAGTGATTTCTTGAAAACAAAAAAAGTACATCGTGTCAGATTCAGATGACAGCTAATAAGCCCGTTGTGATTTTGTTTATTCTCCCCATTGCAGGATCCTGGTGAACATGGATGACAATATTATCGAGCACTACTCTAACGAGGACACATTTATCCTGAGTATCGAGAACTACGCAGATGCATACAAAATCACATTAACGGAAATATGAACACCATCACATGCCTTTCTAACATTCAGTATGTTTAAGCTAAAAGACTTGTTACTTGCACTCCAGCCTGGTCTAACTCAACATCAACTGTCCATACATTGAATTGACTTCAGCTAAAGCTGACATACCTCATTTTTAAGAGACCTCAAGTATGATTTTTAAAGGTCAATAGGAGTTTCAGTGCATCCCAAATGTGTGGATGAAAAGACTTTTGCTATCATTGGCTACACTTTTAAGGACCAAAGTACAAAACTGATTCACATTTCACTTGATTTTGGAGACCACCAACAAATTCCTTCCTGAAATTTCAACTATTTCTTCCAAAGGATTTCACTGGAGTGGACTGAAATGAAATACATGATCTCAGCATGTATATTCAACAATAGCAAATGTCCATTGGAATTATAATGCTAAGATACATTTTTTTTTGCAGCAAAACTATGAATTTCTGGGGAGTTTAAGACTCTGCAGAGCTGTTGATCTGTGAAAAGTGTCCAATACTGTCAATGTGTGTATTATGTTGCCATTAATATTATTGTTAATGTTAGCTCGGTAGTTATGATTTAGCTTCTTACTGACTTTTTTCTGATGCAAAAAGAAAGCTATTTTTATGAGACTGTGCCATTTCAAGTTTTTGTGTGTTTAATAGAGCAAAGCAGGAAATATGTATAAATACTGTAATGTTTAACTGTGCAGTGCCGATCATCAAATGGGGAAGTCACAGTAAGTGTAGCTCTGACACATTTCAGTTACATGTTTTACATGTTGCACTCATGTTTTAATGTGAAATTCATTTGATAAAGGCCCCATTGGTTTCAAATGCAAAACATTTCCTGACCTTTTGGAAATCTGAACATGTATCTTCACATAAACAGCAGAGGTTTTCCCCTTTTGCATCAAAATATGAGTGTCTCTCACAGTTTTTGTCATTATTTTTGAAATAACTATGCAGTCTTACAGTCTGGTTCATTTCTAGTGTTTGTGTATACTGTAACAGGATAACATTAACTGCGTAGTGCAGATTCAAGTTGATCAGCACCATTTTGAGCTGTTAATGTTGTAATGTTTGAAAATCATTGTCTTCCAAAAGAAATAATGTAAAAGGGCACTTCAAAAATAATCATTTGTATGTAAATAAATGCATTTTTATCAAGTTTTGATTGGTTTTTCACACTACAATTAAAGAAATTGTTCACCCCAACATGAAAATTTGCTAAAAATGTACCCAATCTCAGGCCATCCCAGATGTAGATGAGTTTGTTCACTGGAGCAGATTTGGAGAAATGTAGCATTACATCACTTTCTCACCAATGGATCCTCTGCAGTGAATGGGTGCCGTCAGAATGAGAGTCCAAACAGCTGATAAAACACACAAAAATAATCCACACCACTCCAGTCCATCAGTTAACATCTTGTGACGTGAAGAAAACAAATCCATTAAGACATTTTTAACTTCAAACCATTGCTTCTGGCAAAGCCAAGTCTATAACCCATAATAATGCTTCCTCCAGTGATACAGTCCATCTCCTGTTGTCCTCTCACATCAAAATCCACCAACATATTTGTTTAGAACTGCTTTGGACTGTTGTGGCTTGTAAACGGTGCTTGATCTGTGCAGATTTCTCACCTGATTGAAACTTCTTAAGCAATAGTATGGATAGAGGGCAATTTTCTTTTTTTATATAGATTTATGTTCAAAATGTGTTAATGATGGATTTGCTTCTTACAAACGCACATGCTTCTCTCTTCACAAGATGGTAATTCATGGACTGGAGTGGTGTGGATTATTGTGGTGTTTTTATCAGCTGCGCATTCTGACGGCACCCATTCTCTGCAGAGGATCCACTGGTGAGCAAGTCATGCAATGCTAAATTTCTTCAAAACTGAAGAAACAAATTCATCTACATCTTGGATGGCCTGAGGGTAAGTACAATTTTAACAAATTTTCATTTTTAGGAGAACTATTCCTTTAAAGGCATGAGACTGCCATGTTCATCCTGATGTGAATTTGTGTTTCTGGTGATTGATTTGATTATCCGTGCACAGAGGATGATGATGATTGGCTAGACACAACAGAGGAAGAAAACTTACCCCATATCCCATACACCCCAACTCAGTACTCTGCTACTGAGATGCTGGAACGTTCTCAGAAGTTCTACTCGC
>JAUZSZ010000116.1:15222235-15234758 GCA_034780575.1 Labeobarbus marequensis | reverse complement strand
TGTGACAGAACCGGTGTGGCGGCTTAACACCGGTATCACCGCCAACACCGTCTATCGCGGCAAGCCTATTTAGAAGTTAATTTTAAAAAACTGCATTATGTGCAATTTGCATGTTTGCATACAATTTTTAAGTTGAGTGTTGATTATATTGTACCAAACTGTCATGTTTGTGTACCATTACACCCCTATACATTAGTATAAATACAATACAAATATATATAAATATTTACACTTTAAATATGAAATTCATATAAAGCGGCTCATACTCAAAGTTGACAGCTAGGATAAGAAATCTGTCTCTCTGTAAGCACACTGACATTTGCCTTTCATCTGCACCAGCTTCTGCTTGTGCTAAAGTGCCAGGCTTATGCGTAAGAAAGCTTTTGTCCTTTCTATCCTTGACTCGTGTTGAAGGAATGAGATGCAGAATTTTAATGCTGAATGGTTTTAATTCTGCAATGACCTGTCCTGAAAGGCTACTTGATATTCATCGAAAGATATTATTCATTATGAGGGGTCCTAAAGGTAACAGTAAATTAGATCAAGATTTTACCAAAACATGAGTGTGACGTGTAAGCTCTTCAACTACACTTAAATAGGAATATTTCTGCACATAATCTCCTGAAGCCGGAAATGTGACCGTGAGGTATTAATAAAAAGTGTAGCTATGGATCTTAGGATTCCATTAAACCTCTTTGCAGTTTGATTAAAGTAAAGGGAAAAGCCGCTGTGACTTAGGAGATCCTCACCAAATACACCAGAGTAGTTTTAACTGCTTTCCTATAGGGAAAAACAGTATAAATCAGCTTATAGTGGTTTGCTGGTCTTGGATGGTCACCAAGTTAGTCTAGTTTGATTTTTTTAGGAAGCTGGTTAGGCTCGGAAAACAGTTGGCCAACAAGCTAAATCAGCTTAAACTAGCTAACTAAACTCTGCAAACCATCTCAGGCTTTTTTTTTTCTTTTTCAGCAGGATGGCGTGTAATGTAGCACTTCAATGTCACACTGGTGCCAGACACACACAGTCATGAAACACAAACACTGCCAGCCAGAAATGACACTTAACAGTTCAGAATTAAACCTCTCCACTTGCCAGTGGCTGAGAGTTCAAATTAAAACTACTGCACCATCATATCATAAGCTAAAAGAGAGTTATCTCTGCCAGTTGCATTGACACTCTACCAGGTTGGCAAATGCTTCAGTGACATGACATGCTCATTATATAAAACATATGGATCAAACAGAATGAAGGATGGGATTGTTTGAAATTGTGAAGGCAGGCGTCCTACCTGCTCCGTCTGCAATAAGGGCAAACATTAGCGCTGATGGGAGGAGGAAGAGGCACACATTAGGCATTATACTGTACTCTGATATGAGGAAAAGTCAATAACAAAGCACTTGTTCATTATGAACCTGGCAAAATTAAAACACAATGAGAAGATTTAGTTACTAAAACCATATAAGAATTTATTTGCACACAATCTGATTGTAAAATGATTCACAATACATCTCAACTTTTATGTGGGCTCGCAAATCTCTAGCGAGTAGAGTAGGGTCACTGCCAAACACACATTCCACTCCTTTCATGTGGTTTGAAGACGCTTTGCCGCTAAAGCCAATTGTATAGTGCACTCTGTCCTGTGAGATTGTTATTTGTCAGTTTGCAGACTGAATGATATACTATATTTTACGTTTGTGAAGTGTATGTTTCTAACAACTAAATGGCCGTTTTAGCTAAACGTGTTATGACATCTTAATTTACATGTGAAGTTGAAGTTATATTGCATAAACTCAGTAAAGTTGGCAACGTTGTTCATGAAAGAAGACAAAAGCATGGCAAGAATTGGAGTGTCAGGAGTCAGTTGTGGATGGGCAACCGAGGTCACTGACTTCAATGCAAGCTTGAGGTAATTTTGATGGTATGAACATAATGTGATAGGAACAGGATGTTGAGTATCATGTAGATAAGCTAGTATCAACATTTTTAACTAAATGTCTTTTCCGTTCTCCTTTGTAATAAAAAAACTAACAATTACCATAATTAGTCTCAGGCAGCAAAAAAATTGTGCCACGGTGTGCACCTGGCTTTATTTGAATCGGGAAAGTAAACATTATTTTAGAAAAGATTGCCATTTAAAAAAATGGATATTTTTTAAATATTCTACTCATCAAATAATACTGAGAGAATCGGCACAACTGCTTTCAACATGCATACTAATAAGAAATGTTTTAGAACACAAATCAGCATATTAGAATGAATTCTAAAGAATTATGTGACACTGAACACTGAAGTAATGGCAGCTGAAAATTCAGCTTTGCATCACTTGAATAAATAGCATTTTAAAATATATTAAAATAGAAAACAGCTATTTTATATTGCAATGATATTTCACAATATTACTGTATTTTTGCAACCTTTGTGAGCATAAAAGGTGAGCAAAAATAAAAAGAATCCCCAAAATTTTAAATGCCAGTGTATCTTTTATTTTTGAGTGAGAGAGATATTGAGTATTATGTGTTACCCAAGGCCGCAGCAGGGTATCGTCAACAACCTCAGAAAGGCCAGTAAAGTTCTCAGGGGCAGCAGGGTGAACACGTACAGAAAGGCATCCAGACACAGGAAGATTCCGAAGATCATCAACTGTAGAAAGACAAAAACAGAGACATTAGCACCTGCACACAGATATGCAATATGCAAAGCAGATATTCATTTGTTTTTCATTGTGTTCAGTCAAGTTACACAGAAATAACTGTGACATCATGTTAAGAAAGCCCTTGGCCCTGAATGCTGATGCTTCACATGCTTGAGCGCACCGAGGCGTGTAATGTGTTGAAGGAGATTTTGAATATGTCTGCCAGCAGTCAGTGACCTTAAAATATTTTTCATCTTTAGGAGGCACTCCTCTGTTTCAGAGAAAGACTATTAAGAACAAATTAAAACGTTAACATGCTCCGCAAGCAACTGGCTCTTTAAAGTCTACGACGAGTGTGAATCCTTTTCAATTTTTTTTTTGACAATTTTTTACCAGCAGCTATAAAACAAAGAGAGCTTGTTAGGAGACGAAAACAGACCACTAGAACCCTCTCAACAAAGCACAAAGGAAATAAAAGGCAGTGGAAGATAAATCAAGACAGGGCTTAACAATGAGGAGCTGTTCTGCAGGCCTGTAGTTCAGATAAGCGCTTGTGTAAAGACAATATTTTCATAGACCTTTCCATCAAATTTTATTCTGCATATTTGTATATGTATTTTTCCCATTACAATCATGGTTTCTGTACAACAAAGTAATAAATAAATAAATATTTTATACTTCTTTGCAATAATAACAGAAACTGTACAGCTACATATGTTACAATGTGATCACTAAAACTTTATCAACATACTTTTGCATTGGTTGGTAAACTTTATTTATTTATTTACAAACACTTTTGCATTGGTTGGTATACTTTTTTTTTTTTTTTACATCTTTGTAAGTGTCAAAAAAAATTTTACACTCCATTTAAACTTTGTGCAAAAAATTAAATTAAAATATAATACACTACCTTCACTGAAATTATTTTTATTCAGAAAAATGCATTCACTTAATCAAAAGTGACAGTTAAGAAATTATCATTATAAAATATTACAAATCAATGCTTTTCTTTCTAAACTTTCTATTTATTAAAGAATCCTGAAAAGCAAATGCATCTCAGTTTCCACAAAAATATTAAGCAGCACAACTATTTTCAACATTGATGAGAATTAACATTTTCAAAATATATTCAAATAGAAAACAGTTAAATCGTATTATTTCACAATTTTACCATTTTCCTGTATTTTTGATAAAATAAATGCAATCTTGATAAGCATAAGGCTTCTTTCAAAAACATTTTTAAAAATATATCAAGATTTAACTTTTGAACAGTAGTGCAAATAAATGTTTTTGATAAAACCTCAGCCATTTAGATTGCAAAGCATAAAAATCTGCACGATCTACGAGTGTAAAATAAAGCAGAAACAAAGTACTGGGTGATAGGTCAAGTGACAGTTTCATCTGCTGAACCAATCAGCCCTTCCTACTGTAGAGCTTTGCAAGATGATGAAAACATGGGCCCTACCTGCTTACAGTGAACACACTGGCTGAAAGCAATCATTCTGAATCAATGTGGAAATCTATTAGGTATGCAGCTCAACTTTTCACCAACTGGATGGTATTTCCAGAAAAAGCATGCAAAAATGTAGGAGAGGAGAACAGCAAAGCTGTTTCTGGCTTGTTTGGTCTTCAGTCCATCTGTACTGACCAGGAATCAGAAGCTCTAGATCTAGCCTCTCACCTGCATTGCAAACATAATGAACAAACTGTTTCCAGGTCAGCACTGAACCCTCGTCTCACTGGTGTTTGGAGAGTTTGCTGAGCTCTTTCTAGGGTTTGAGGGGTGGAGCACCTTCAGTGTCACAGAGCCATCTTTGTGTGCGCATACCTCAGCTGTCAACACAAACCTGAGTGTGAACCTGAAGACTTGAGCTCAATGTAAGAATGCTATGTGAATATTTGAAGTCAGACATAAAGCCCATTAGATGAATCATTACCATTACATTAATATTACAAGCGTAATAAAATAAAAAATATATACTTTGACCAAGCTAAGTAGTTTTCAATAACTCTATATCTCCATCTAGTGGCGTTCAACAATTCAGCACCTTTTGAATGAGGCATAAATATTTAGCAGATTTAGGCTCTTTAATCTGAAATACTATTTTGATAACATCTAAAAAGCATTGAAATGATAGAGTTTTGGTCTATAATGATATAATATTTTATAATATTACATATATAATAATATCTTGACTTGTAATGTAAAATGATGCTACTGATGAGGCCTTATGAGTAGGCCTACAGAAAATTCTGCATACTCTGTATACTCATTTATTAAATGTATGGATAATATTATGAAATGAAAAATAAGAGTCAAGTATGTGATCAGATAAGGACCAAAATAAAATAAAAAGAAATACATAATGAAAATGAATTATTCAAATTATTTAGTATTTCATTTTTACTTCAATTATAAAATAAAACCACTTTACTAATGTAATATTGCTACTGAAAGAAGGTATTAATAATATTAATATTTTTTAAAAATATATTAATCATTTTTATTTTCCAAAACAGAAAATAAAACTTTTGCCAGTATTTATGGCTGTCTTTATTTTCAAATGTTAAACTAAAGAGCTTTTATTTTGGCAGAAAAATCGCTGGGAGACCTTAAAGCTTCTCTTTCATTTATAACATTTACAAATTGTCCTCATTACAAATTTGAGAAAGTATTCATGCATGAAATACACGCATTTTAAAATTTTGCCCAGATTTGACCTTATTCACATGGGTCACTTTTCTGGTTAGAAAATACAGAAATCTGTTTAAAAAAATCACATCCCTGAAGAGTGTGACCGTATTTGAAGGTGAAGTTTATTATTAGTGTTCTTTTAAGTTACAGAAGAGCAAGAAGAAGAATAGCATTGTGGGACTCACCTTCTCCAGCTCTCCGGGGATCCTCATGCAGGTGTAGACCCTTTCCCTCCGCTCAGTGTACTTGGCCTCGTTGTGCTCCAGGAAGTAGCCCCTGGTGAGCTCTGCACACATGAACCTCAGCAGAGACGGCTCGTCAGAGTCATCCGAGTCTGTGGGGTAGAGAGGAAAAAAAAGTGTTTAATGCTATTAAATTGATAAGTCAACATTTATAGTTATCGACAAAGAGTTATTTCGACATTTCTACAAAAACAGCAAAATGACAAGCATACAAACATCACGATATATCCATAACAGAAAGAAAACAATCATTCAAATACACTGGCAAGTGTTAAAAATCAAGAGATTTAGTCGATATCTCAACATTTTTACATGGTCAACATCAGTCAATAGCTGTGCCCATGTGATTCGGTCAATGCAAAGTCTGGTGGCAGCCTTATCACGGGACAACAGACATTTTCTGTTTTCAAATGACAATTTTTTTTAATAAACTTAAAATGATTTGTTAGTCATTTTGTCAGACAACTCTATTTTAAAGGTTGAATGAACTATTAAATGTAGAAAAAAATGTCACTACATAAGTTTTAAATAATAAACAGCAAGAACTTTCAAAGTCAAGTTTGGTGGTGAAGGTCCAACTAACAGGCTGCTGAATTTGCTCCGTTTGATCACTTATCATGCACTTGAATAATTTGTGTTTTAGTCACACCTTAGGAACTTATGATGACAAATATTAGTTATTAAGAATAAACAGATGTTTTAGTTCTATGTAGTGTTTTTGGTTGCGATTTGTTGTAAAGGTCTGTTACGTTTTAAGTGCTCTCTTCAGTGAAGTTTCCACCATTTCAATAAATAAGACTTGTTTTGATCACTAAAAGTAACTCTAAATAACGTTTCAGTTTGCTGAAAAACATTCTACGCAAAATAAATGAATAAAGCTCAAAATCACTAGTGTGTCAATGCTCATCTTAACTTGAAATGCAAACTTCCCGAAATTGGACACAAGTAATGTGTATAGCGCACAGAACTTATGTTTGGTGAAAGAAAATAATTCTTTAGTTGATACAACAATTCAAAAAAGTCCTGAAGCTGGCTGCCTCATGTTTATGAGTTTTCTGAACTTATGTTATTTTTTAGGTGCATTATGCATATACAGTATATCTGTCACACTGATATTTAGGCAGTTGAAACCACTAGAATACAATTTCAGAGTTGAGGATAGCAAGATGCGTTTGCACAGCTGCTATTTCCTGCAACATTTTTTTTTCTTTTTTTTTTTTTAATGCAGTACTTTCTGATTTACGGTAAATACTAGATAGGAGAACAGCTAGAGAGGTCAGCTTTTAAGTGCATATTTCTCTCTGGATGTGTTCCTAACACCATGTTTGGACCAGAACCAGACAGGCTGTTTAAGAGAAACGAGAGATGACCCACTGACTCAGGCCTCCCATGAGCACTTTAGACTAGACCTAGAGAGTCTACAAGAGTTTTGATGTCTGATGTTTAAAATGAATACAACAACATATACGAATGCGTGCTGTAAACAGCTACTCAACAAAAGAACACAACGTAAAATTAAAGCTTGTTTCAACGACTGCTTAGCAAGAACACTATCAGAATATTAGCCAAAACAACATTTTATACAATTCAGATGTGGCCACATTAAAGAGACTGGTATTCGTAAATCCAGGTAAACTTGAAGCCACGGTCGAAGCAAAAGGCGAAGGTCAGTTGTCAGATGCTCGAGCTCACCTGAATGCTCGTGCTGCTCGTCTTTAACGGCGGGCTTCTCATAACATCCGAGAGTTTCCGTCATTTTCGTCGCCGAACCAGAGACGTCTGTCTTCCTCGATATGGCTTCAGTAGCCCAGGGACATTTTAGCCCTGTGTGATCGTCATTTTCGGGATCTTTTTCGTCTGACACCCCGCCACACAGTGAATCCGCCATCTTCGCTGTGGCGTCATCACACCACACACGTGATGTTGGTAAACAATACACTAAACTATGCAGCATTTAGTAGAAATGATGTACATAAATTCTAATTTAAGTCGTTTTCTTTTTACAAAATGCAAATTATAGTATATTTTAAAGTATATTTAAGTATATTTTAATTGAAAATTAAAAATGCATACACTGAAAAACTCATACTATATATATATATACACACACACACACACACACACACACACACACACACACACACACACACACACACACACACACACACAATAACACAAGTAAGAAATGCATAATATAAAACATCTAAATATACAAAATAGTACAAACAAAAATGCATCATATTGAACGCAGGGTGGCGCCACTGAAACTTGAAAAAAGTGTTTGGAAATGTTGTGCAATGTAAAGCTTGAGTGGCAAAAGGTTTTGTAAGCACAATTTATTGGCACACAAAATGGCAAAGCATACATACAAGACTTTGGATATGACACAAAAAACAGCTCTGCTAAATATTTTACAAACTGTGCAGAGTTTCAATAATACAAGGTTTAAACAGTGGGTGGCTGATATTGTCTTGTCATTTTGTTGGTTTTGGAAATATCTTAGGCTTTACGATAATATTCAGGAACTATGTTTTGTATGTTTTGTATTGTTGTGACAAAACACAGAAACAAAAAACTGATTAATTAAAACATATTTGGCTGTTTGTCATCGTCGTCATCATCATCATCATCACTGTAATCTTCTTTTCAATCATTAAAGCACACCACAACTCTTAAAGGGCCTTTAAGAAACGTTTCCAAATCCAGTGAACAGTATATGAAAAAATGTTGTAAAAACAAAGCGTGTCTCTAGCTACAGAAATGACATAAAGCTGTAAAAACCCGATCACATAATTTGCTAGAAGGGCATTCATTGCATTTTTTAGAATTATTTTTTTTTAGATAAAAAGGCTGTTTTCCTGGTAAAATTAGAGTGAAGCTTGACATGATGAATGTTATTTAATAAACTCATACAAAGCTAATGAACAATATATTTGTGACTGGATTTACAGTAAGCTATATTTATTGTTCTCATTTCTCAGTATGGTGTTCATTCCTGAGTATGAAATTTGTTATCAGATAAAAAAAAAAAGAAAAAAGAAAGAAAGTCAAACAACAAGCAGTAAACGTCAAAACAGCTGCCGTTTACATCAAGGTCTGATGACTTCAGTGACATCAAATGAAGCAGAATGCATTTTTATTGTCAACGTCACAACCCTGGTTACTGTGCTTCCAAATTGATAACCAAAGTCCAACATGACCTCAAAAGTCTGGAAATAAACATGTTACCGATTTCGAAATGTCATGCAGAAACATATCATATTCCATTATGAAAATAACTCAATACAGGGAGAGAGGCGAAAGATGGACAAATATGCTTTTCATATGTGCCTGCCTGTCCATAAAGAAACACCTAATCTTGATGGTACAGTACAAGGAGAATCACAAATGACTGAAATAACACATTGACTCAGAAATCAATTAGGAAATTTTGAATTAAAGTACAATCTGTAAATGGCAAATGGCAATGTTATTAATTTTTTTCAATGCAAGCTGTCTTTGTTAACGCAGTCAGTTGTGTTGAAGAAATGCAAGGCGGTTCACTTTTAATTGAAAGCAGAGAGAAAAAGACAATAGCCAAACGAATTTCCAATAAAATGCAAATGTTCAGGGATTGGTCTCAGTGGATGCCTCTGCAGTTCCAGTCTCCAGTGAGAAGACAGTCAACATGACCGTCTCTTCAGCGATTGGTTGATATCGTGTGTGGTTGCCAGCTGGAGTCACTATGGAGATGTGTGATGAACTGCGAGGCAGGTAGCTTTTTTACATTGATTATTGGGCTAAAGTTGTCCCAAATTCAGGTCTCTGTTAATTCAGATTGCTCACTCTGCCTTGATAAAATCAAGTTTCTCCAAAAGTCACATTTCTTGCAATGCTTTGTAGCTAGATGATTTTGAAAAATCCAGAGAGCAAATATTGCTGCCAAAGTTTGGTCTGTGAAGTTCTTAAACTTTACCCAAAATAAGAAGTGGAACCATCAGTTTCTGGTGAAAATGGATGACATCATTGTCACCATGACATGGGATTTACATCATCGAGGGTAAAAAGTAAGGTCAGAGAGAAAGAGCGCCGCACTCGTGGTTTAACAGGGCATTGCTCATGTTGTCTCCTACTGAGAGGGCTGCGAGGCCGTACTCTCTGGCTTGCTGTCTTGTCCTGTGGGTGGCTTGCTGTTCCAGGGACCGTTGTTGCCAAGCGCCGGCGAGCTTGTAAAGTCGTCGTCATCGTCCAGGCCGTTGGTGGCGTCGTATTGTGTGTTTTCTAGCCGTGTGATCAGACGCTCGTCCTCATCGCCAAACTCCCCGCCCATCAGAGTGGGCTCACCTACCACCATCACATCCTGCAATACATACAGTTAGACAGTCAAACACCTAAGAAAAGAACAGAAATATAAGGCAGGTTTCATATATATGAAGAAACTTTGGGTTTCCAGACCCAGACATACGTTACTGAAAGTTGGATAGTGAAGGACCGGTTTGTGGTTTGAAATCCCTAACCTTGAATTTAGCAAGCACCAGTAAATGTCTAAATGTAGGGTTGGATAAATCATTATTATACATATTAAGATATTTGTAAATATATTTATATATTTGTAACACTCATTATTTTAAAACATAATAAATATTAACACATTAAAGCTATTTGTATTTTAATATGTAAAAAATGTATAGAAATATATTTATTTATAAAATATTATATTAAAAATATACATAACTAAAATATTATTATTTTTAAAAGTAGATGTGAATATTTACAATGGTGTGATTAGAACTTTTTTTTTAAATTATTTAACAAGTAATCAGAAATATCAAAAATGTTATAATATGTTAGAAATATATTAAATTAAAATATAATATATATATATATATATAATAGATGTGATTAATTGTGATTACATTGTGTGATACAATTAACTTTTAAAATAGTGTTTTAATGTGTTAAAATAATGTATATAAACATATTTATAAAAATGCTGTAATACATTAAATAATATAAAAACTGATGTTATTAATTGTGATTAAATTGTGATGAGTTACAAAGTTTAAATTGTATTTTAATGTGTTAAAATAACATATAGAAATGTATCCATTTATAAAATATATCTTAAATTAAAATATAATACATAAAATGGATGTGATTCATTATGTCACGATGTGATAATTGCAATCAATTGTGTGATTAATTAGTTACAATGTTTTATGCATTCACGGCCTCACAATATCATATCTGTTGCTTTGTTCTAGTGCAGTCTTCTGTTCTTTACTTTCTCTCTCTCTATTTGAATTCTCAGGCTCAACTGATCAGTTAACTGGAGCACACGCTTCGCTGAACATGTGTGTCGACACACTACAGCATGGGAGCTCTCTTATCTTTATCTCTCTGTATACTCTTCTTCTAGCTTCCAGTCTATGTACGATTGCCAACTGTCCTATACAGAATTGTCCCGTATTTAAGGGAATGGAATATTAGATCCATATTTGATCCTTATGGGACAGAACTACATCAGCATACATAAGTTGGGAGCCCACAATCCACATGCGTGAGCAAACACAGATGAGACACATGGATGGAAACTCAAACACTATTTTCTTTATAGGATATGAGAGTGTTCAACAGATCATTTTGCTGCCCATCTTTAGCATCAAGTGAATTTACATTTAGCATGGTTACAGACTGCATTAATATCTGTTTTTCTGAGACACATTAATGTGGCCAAGTGTAAATGAAATGTGCATATCCAATCAGACAGCAATCGAACTGATCAAGATGCAAGAACTAGTGGCTAAAAATAAATATGCTGACAAAATTACTGCTGCAAGAAAAAGTACATGAGAAGTGAACAAGAAAAGTATTAATACATTATTTTTTAACACTTTTATTTGTTATATTTTTGCACTTTGCATTGCTCATCAGAATGTTTTGGATAAAAGCAGGGACAACTTGTCTGCTTTCAGCTTCTTGTGCATGTTTTCCCACTGGATGTGTTGCTTTTAATTAAAATGTCTAAAATATATTTAAAAAAAAAAATTTGTGTGCATTTTTCCACTGGATTTGTTGCTTTAATTAAAAATGTCTAATATAAAAAGCATTAAAAAGCTGAGTATGTTTATAATGAAATATTTATGCACAGTCAAATTCTTTAGTGTTATATTGTAAATTGGCAGAAGTTAAACTGAAATGTGCAGTAGTGTGTGACACTTTAGTATGACATTAAAATTAATTGATTTTTTTAATAACAGACACAGAATAACAGAATGGCAGTGAGACAAAATGAATGTGATTGCATCTTAAATGCATTTTAGCACTTAATTTATTCTTTTGCCTAAATTAAATCACAAACGTGCAAATCAAGAAATTGTGAGTAGCCCAGTAACACCTTACAATAAGTTTCAATACATAACTTTAGTTTCTGGAAGTCTTTATAGACTTTACAGTATGGTAAAAAAGTCAATGGCTATCAGCAACTGTTTGGTTATACATTTTAAGCCACACATATATTAACATATAATATATTTATAAATTACCATTTACCTAGAATTTAGCCTGTAAAAAGTAGTTCATGATACCTAATGCATTAACTATTGTTAACCAACTGAACATTAAAAATGAAGTGTTTGTGTATTTACTTCTCTTACTTTCCTGTTCATTCTCCAGGTTACTAGCCATGAGACTCCTTGCACCCTTCACACTACTGGACCTGCGCTCTCTGCATATCCTGTCTCTTGATTCAGCTCTTTTACTGTTTTTTGATTTTCATTTCTGTTTATTTGAGTGCTGACTCTCATGTTGTCTCATCAGAGCTTTGGCGGAGACCCCAGAGTCACTGTCAGTCCTTCCCACCCCTCTGCTTCTTAATTACTCTCATTCATTAAGGCGGGCTTTGTCACTAAATAACAATATCCACACACTGATTTGTCAATTTGCATAGCTAATTAAGTCATTAGCTGAAATGTT
>JAUZSZ010000116.1:15182524-15195874 GCA_034780575.1 Labeobarbus marequensis | reverse complement strand
CATATTAGAATGATTTCTGAAGGATCATGTGACACTGAAGACTGGAGTAATGATGCTGAAAATTCAGCTTTTCCATCACAAGAATAAATTAGATTTTACATTTACATTTAAATAGTAACAATATTTCACAGTATTCCAGTTTTTACTGTATATTTAATGTATGCTTTACTGTACTATGTTTTAATAAATTCAGCTTTAGAGAACATAAGAGACTTCCTTCAAAAACTTTACTTAAATATTTTACCAACCCCAAACCTTTGAATGGTAATTTATGCATATATGCAAAACATTAAAATAATATATATTATAAAATATTATAAAATAATATTTTAGTAATATATTTAATATTTTAAGATTCATTTTTACTTTACATTACATATTAAAACTATACAAGGAGGAAATGTTAAATGTTAAGTTATTTAGTCAGAATACATTGATTTACAAGCATTTACATTGAAAATCATGTTTTTTGCACATATAATTGGTGTGGTTATGGCCTCTATGAGCATGGACTAACTGGATTATGCCAACCAAACAAACATTGACCACTTGGTTCATTAGCATCCTATGGCCAGACTATAAATACACAGTAACATGTCACCAAGACTTCTGTTTGTTATAAACTGATGACATTTTTTTCAAAATCTCTAGAAATACCACTATATCATTCAGGGATTGACCTCCACTGAGACAAAAACAGAGAATATAGGTGTTCTATAAGTAGGACTAAGACTCCTACAAACAAATTTCCACATAATATACAGTTTGTATTTAACCTGCAACCTCTTGTGCCAGTAACAACCAATAAAACAGAAAAGACTTCGCTCATTTTTATGGTAAGCTTAATTTGTCTTACACTGAAACCGTGGTGCATTTGTTTATTTTTTTCATGATGTATTCATAGTTATTTATGCCAGCTGAAATAGAAATGGTGAACAAAGTCCTGCTGGGACATGGATTTCCCTTTGCCGCCTGTAGAGGGAGCACTTCAAACAACCTCCCTTTAAAATAAAAGTTAGCCTCAGTAGGATTCTGACAATAACCCACATGCTTTTGTGAATCTTTTTTGTCTGAGCATGCGCGGCTCTTTTTGTGTGTTGTGAGGGGACTCCAGACTGATTGGCCCATCTACAGAAGCGAGCACTCCAGAGATTGGATTAAGCAGTCACTTGTTTCGCTAACACGTCGTGCAACATATGCCTCTCAAGTAATGTGTACCCAAACACGCAATTTACAAATAATTAACGTTGTGTTAATTAGGCACATTAATTCACGCTGAGCGTAGGCTCCAGGATGGATGCCAACACTCGCAGCCAAAAAGACAAGAGAGGAGTTCAGTTTCAAGAGGCACAGCAGATGGAGAGGAGAGTGTGAGGGGGACAGAAAGAAAGAGAGAGACAGTCAAAGACACAGAGGGGTGGACAGAAAGGTTACGCAGCGAGACAGCCAAACCATGAGTAAATAAAGATGAACAAAAGTGATTTTGTATGTAAAACAAAGGTCAACCTTTTCTTTTTTGTCAACTAAAAAAAAAAGTCTGATTATTTTCTCACCACCTCAAACATATTCTTGTACATTCACTCTTATCTTATCACAATGAAATTTTCAGGCTTGATAAAAGCCCCATAAATGCCATAAAAGTGGTCCATATGACTAGTACAGTATATTTCAGGTCCTCAAAAGTCATATGATAGCTTTGCGTGATGCACATACCAAAATTGAAGTTGTATTCAATGAATTCTTTTCAATGAATCACTGTTCACAAAAAAGCTCAAAATGAATCTGACTGAACTAGGTCTTGAATTCCCTATGGCTCTGGTCGTAGTGGTTAACAGTTAAGATTAATGCAGGATTAATGCAGCACAAAAGCCATATGCATGACTTATATGATGCTTTTGCCTCTTTATTAAAGCTTTAAAGCAGGGGTGGGGAACGCTGATCCTGGAGGGCCACTCTACTGCAGAGTTTAGCTCCAACCCTGGAAAAAAAAAAAAAAACCTAACTGCATCTTGAAGACTTTGATTAGTTGGTTCACGTGTGTTTGATTAGGGTTGGAGCTAAACTCTTCAGGGACACAGGCCCTCCAGGATCAATGTTCCCCACCCCTGCTTTAAAGCCTTCATTTCCATGGGCACTGATTGTATGGAAAAGCGTGACCAGTATAATTCTTCAAAATGTCTCCTTTTGTATTACACAGAAGAACTAAGAACCATACAGGTTTGGCCTGCTCTGGTATGATTACACAGCCAATGGAGTGATCTGCAGTGCAAAGCATGCTGGGAAAAGTGTGTTTTGTGAAAAGAAAAGAGCAGAGAGTTCTCTCCAAAAAATTTAGCCTGAACTATACTTCAACACTTTTGATTTTAAAAACTTGGAACCACAGAGCTGTGTTATAAAACACCTAGAAAGTTTTTGAAATAAAAAGGAAAAGTGCAGAGTAACTCACACGCTCAGTTCTGAAACTTGGAAAGCTGCCTTTTTAGGCATCATATACTGCTAATTTGAAGCCAGTTTCAAAATGTAGGCAGCTTAATTAAGAACTCTTCACTCTGAAGACAATCCCAATCCCAGGAACTGTGACAAATTTAGTTTGGGAAAAAAATAAACACAAGATGGCAGGTGATGGTATAAAAAATAAATACTGAAAAGGATCAACGCAAATAGTGTAAAATTATTATTTACTTCAAACTATTCATTATTGAAGGGTTCAGATCTATGTGCCATCTGAAATTTCTTCTAAAATGAGCATTTTTCTCAGGCTCAGTAATTTCTGTAGGTTCAGTAATTTCACATTTATGGCACTGAATAGATTCTTTTCATTGCCATTAAAGTACTATTTAAATACTGTTTAAATGTTTGAGGTTGGTAAGATTCTTAAAATGTTTTTGATAGTCTCTTATAGAAGTCTCTTATAGAGCTCATCGATGCTGCATTTATTTAAAACAATACAGTAACTGTGAAATTAAAATGACTCTTTATTTTAATTTCTTTTAATTTAACTGTCTATTTTAATAGTCTTCAGTGTCGCATGATCCATCAGAGATCATTCTAATATGCCAATTTGCTGCTTAAGAAACATTTCGTATTATTATCAATGTTGAAAACAGTCGTGCTGAGTAATTTTTTGTGGAAACTATAACAGATTTGTTTTTCAGGATTCTTTGATGAATAGAAAGTTCAAAAGAGCAGTTATTTTGTAATAATTTAAGTCTTTAAAAATGTCTTTACTGTGACTTTTGATCAATTCCATTTCATATAAATATTATTAACATTATTATAAATATATAAACAATTATTTTCCTCTAAATTTGTCTGTGTGTATTTATGCTTCTTAGAGTACTACACACCTCCTCTGTATTGAAATCAACAGTAAGTATAATCACTTTGTGTGAGGAGCACTACTTATGATGCACAGAGCAGCTGCCAATATAAAGCATTTCATTTCATTTAGGATGCTTTAGAGGTCCACTGCCTCAAAAAGTAAACAGCGAGGCAACTCACTATGTTTTGGAGCAGAGCTCCAGTGGCTGGCTGGCTTTCCCCAGGTGAGATCCCATTAAAAAAACAGGTGAATATTTTTAGAACTGAGAAAATGCTGAAAAGAACTGCAACAGCAGCATCATTAATTGTGCTTCAGCATTATGAGAAGGGAATACTGCACCCACTTTTTAGGTCACACTGTGACTTTCCAAACAGCGGGCCAAAAATGCACAATCCCGCCTGCTGTGAGAGAGCTAAACTTTATTTCCACCATTACAAATAACTCGTTATTTATAAAGCGTGCCATAAGAACTTACGAGGTCGTGGCAACAAACGTGTTAGCGAGTAAAAATGAAGAAAGGGTGTCAAAGCACAGCGCAACAGTGAACTTATCAAACAGCACAACTGCGGTTTTAGTTAATCGACTTCAATATTGACTGACTGCAAGATGCATGCGAGATTTTCATTTTGCACGAGACACTCACAGCGAGGGTTCCAAAAAGAATGCGGTTTATAAAAAAGGATAAAAAAAGAGAAAAACAGCTCTCGCCCTGCCCTTCCTTGTCAGTAATTATCTCTCTGGGGACAATCGCTCCATTCCAAAACACAACCCACACTTACATTCTCTCTCTCTTTCTTTCTCTCTTTCGCACACATAAATTCTAAACCTAAAATGCAAAAGCAGCTCCCATGAGTCTGTGTTTTACCCTCTCTGATGGGACAACATTCAGATTGTAAGTGTGAATTATGAATAGATAATGATTAGGTATTGGTTGAAACAGAGATGTGAGAATACACAGTCTAACCCTCTCAGAGGATAAGTTGGCGAGGTGAAACTGGAGTAATATATACCAGAGAGATGATTTGTCAAAGGATTGTGTAATGCTTTTGCTCTCTAGCTGAATAGTTCAAGCAACTGTTAACCTCTGTTTGAAATAATTCTGTTGTTTGTCATACCCAATTCAAAATGTTCTGTCAAAATGTAAAAAATACACAAAAAGTAAATCAATGTTAAAAATAAAAAACAATAACATATACCAGTCTTTCGGCATGACCAAGTATAACACTTTAGATTAGGCAACACATATTCAGTTTTCCCTCAGAATCTAGTGTTAAGGAATCTAGAATATGGTCATGCATAAAAAAAGCATTATTATGTGCTTTATAAGTACTAATAAATAGCCAATACGCTAGTGATATTCATGCTAATAAGCAATTATTTAATAGTGAATACTGTTTCCTAATCTAAAGTCTTACCCCAAGTATCAACTTAATTCAGCACCCAAACCCAAATGCAATTTTTAGACAAAAGTCTACATACCACTGTTTTTATTTACTTCAACAATTTTGTATATACACTATATATCACACATTCTGGGTTGGTGAGATTTTATTTTAAAAGAAATAGTCTTATAAGCAAGGTTGTATTAAACTTATCAAAAGTGACTTTTAAAGCTGGATATATATCAATTAGTGCAGAATATATATATAACACCATACAAATTATATTACAGCAAAGGCCAGGTATCGTCACCAGAATGCACCTATGAACTATAATACAACTATGTATGGCAACTTGAAGACAAGTTAGTCAAGTTAACATTGTGGATACCATATAAATTAAAGTTAAGCAACTGGTTGTATATGCCAATACAAATCTGATATCACCACCTTAATAATAGAAAGCAATAAAATAAGTCAGGAAATGGTTAAAAAATGCACATACACACACAACCACAGTACTAGTATGGAATTCAGTGCCCAGAATATGAAATATTCATCTTTCATAAAACTTTAATTCAGTCCCTCTTTCTCTCTTCCTTCCTTTCTCCCTTTCCCTCAAACTTTCGTCAAAGAGCATTGATCTCAGAGAATAAAATATTGTTGGTGAAAAAAAAGGAGAGATAACATGAAATGATGACATCTACATAGTCGATAGGGTGAACAAGCATATGCACAAAATGTCTGTCTGGAGCACCTGGACACCCAAACCCTTGGGCTGGTCTTCCTGCCGGTGAGTCTGAATGCTTTCTTCGAGTCATATCGACAACTTTTATGATGCTTTTTTTGTGGTTTTTGATTTTTTTTGTCTTTTTGGAGCTCGACAGACTCAATATAACAAGAGCTGTGTAACGATTCTTTCTGTGTTCCACTGAAAAGCATGACAGCGTATGGGTTTGAAACGACATGAGAGCGAGTAAACCTTGACCCAATTTAAATTTTTGGGTAAACCGCTCCTGAGAAAACTCTAGGTCACAGCTCGATGTGAGTTTTTATTATTTTCGAGGTCACAGTGTCTCAAATGATCTGTGCTACGGTGACTGATTAGAAAACAGATCCAGCAGATAAAAAGACAGAATTGCGCTGTGATTATGATACACCACAGAGAATATTCTGACTCATCACATCTCGCTCTCATTGATGCGGAGGATGGGAGAGAGCGAGAGAGGGAGGTTGTCTGATAGATTCCGAGTTCTCCCCTCTCCAGCAGTAATCCCTGAAGACATCCGCGCCAAAACGAGACACAGGCGAACAGCTCCACTCACCCACAACCGCCCTCACAACACGCTTGGCCTCACACCACTGCTTCTGTGTGTGTGTGTGTGTGTGTGTGTGTGTGTCTGAATGTGTGCTGCGCTTTTCCCATGAGTCCTGATCCACACATCCCCCCTTTCCCCTCCATGCATAATTCAGGAGAGGCTGGCTTGGCCCACTCTCCCTCCCGGCTCAACCGCATGCTCATGGGGCACATACTTCCTCAAGGGCTCCCGGACGGATGCCACCACAACCGAATCAACCAGTATGACTTCACATCATCTTCCAGATTTGATTTATTGAAATGTCTGTCCTCCATTGACATGAAAAAAGTGACTCGATGAGATGTAGCTGGAGTCTCACTTTCAGTACAATATGTGCTGCAAAGTTTTGGAAGGGAAAGACACATTTAACCCTGCAAAGCCTGAAATTTGAAATCATAGTCAAAAAAATATTTTTGAAGACAAAATCTAGACAATTGAAGACAAAATCTAGACAAAGAAAAAGTTTGCATATGTGTTTTATGTTAAGTATCATATTTAATACAGGCTTTTATTCAGAGGTCCAAAATGCAAAAACATGCATTTTGGTTCAGCTGCTGATATTTAAATTGCTCAAAAATCTGATTTTGATAATCACATTTTAACTTGATTTTTCTAAAAATGATGTATGGAAGTAAACCTAAGTTGCTTCAGTCCAGTAAGTGTCACTTTAAAATTTAGCCAACAATATTATTCTTAAAAAGTTATGTTTACATCATAAAAATCATTAAAGATATCACAGCAAAGGACATGAGTACCATGATCTGAAGGGCGACATTTTTAGAAATAATATTAAAAGGCATTTTACTCAATCATTTGGCACAATGCATGTAGTTGGTGTACAACAGTTTTTTTTTTTTTTCAAAATTTTGATCATGTTGATAATTTATAGGCCTTAGAAATGTGTACATCAAACATGAGACTTTATAGGGTTTATAGGGTTAAATGCTGGAGTTAATTCCCTTCATTATTGATAACAATATAGCAACATTTTGGCATCTTACATTTGTAAACAATAAACATGTAAGGCTGCACTTTAAAGGCCTTTCACCTCAAATTTCATGTGGAAAAAAAGCAAAACAAGTCCTTTTATATTATTTAGCACTATACAAACAACTACAAAAAAAAAGGTTTATAAACAAAAGAGAAAAAAGTTGGTGGTTACTGTTTGAAAAATGATCATTCTGCTTTCCTTTACTGACCCACATGTCATTTCGAATCTGTATGAAGTTCCTTTTTTTGTGGAACACAAAACACTTTTCAGTTTTTCCCCTGCATAGAAGTCAAAGTGGTCAAAAAAAAAGAAAAAGAAAAAAGAAAATGCTGAACCCCACTGACTTTTATAGTACAGCTAAAAATAGTTTTAAGAAATTTGTTTCTGGGTCTTTTAAAGCATCAATACATACAGTAGATGGTTTCCCAAAGAACCTATTCCAGAAAATTTATGTGGAATATAAAAAGGTTCTCCTACAGCATCATGCTGTAAAACCCCAAACTTTTGGTTCCAACTGGAGTCTTTACTTAGAAGATATCGGCACAATGTGATCTAAAGCAATCTCTCCATCAAGTATTCCCTGTGTCAGAAACATCTCCAAAGTTTCTGTCACACCACAGGACTCTTGAAGCCTGTATCATTGGCACTGTCAGGATTCAGTGCAGCATTTAAGCCTCTCTTAGCCCTCTGCTGGGCTTAAGATGATGCTTGTAGATATGGCCTTGTCTCTGCCACTGATAAAGAGGACATGGGAAGTCTTGTTCCAAGAGGTAATTCCTCCCTTTGTGCCACGATCAATCCAACACTTCCCTCCCATTCCTCTTGAGTAAATTATGGAGTGGGAGGGGAGATTTCCTGCCGGGTTTGTTTAAATAACCTCCCGCTTTACTGCTGTGTGCACCTGACACCAGGACTAGGAACAGAGCCTCACATCAGGTAGAAAAGGAGAAAGAATGGTTAAATGAAGATGGGATGGGCAGAAGAAGAGTATAGGATGGAAAAAACTTTAAAGAAGGACAAGATAATTGATTATACATCAATTTAATACACACTACTGCTCAAAAGTTTGGGGGCAGTAAGTTTTTTTTTTTTTTAAAGAATTTAACATTTTTGTTCAGCAAGGATGCAATAAATTGATCAAAAGTGACAGTAAAGACATTTACAATGTTACAGAAGATTTTTATTTCAAATAATTGCACAATTGTTTTCAACATTTATAATAATGAAATGTTACTTTTACTTTATTAGAATGATTTCTGAAAAATGTCAAACTGAAGACAGGAGTATGGCTGCTGAAAATTCAGCTGCTGAATAAATCACATTTTAAAATCTATTAAAATAGGAAACAGCTATTTTAAATTGCAATTATTTTTCCACAATATTACTGTATTTTAATTAAATGCACATGTATTGATTTTTTTCAAAAACATTTTAAAAAGTCTTACTGACCACAAACTTTTGAACAGTAGTGTGTGTGTGTGTGTGTGTGTATTAATCATTACTTTCATAATTATATTCATTTAAAACTATTTATATTGATCCTTTTCAATATTGGATTCCTTCATCTGCCATCATGTATTTATTTTTTTCCCACCAAATTTGTTGCAATTCCTTCTGCTTGCACTCTAGTTTTTATAATAAAGCATAAAATCATAAGAGACTTTCCAAAACATGAAAAAAAATCTTACCATCCCCAAAACTAAACACTAAAAAAACATAAAAAACCCTCTATATCTATGTCTTAAAATGTTTCAGTCAACAGGGACAAGAGGACTTTGGAGACATCAGCAGAAAACACAAAAAGAGAGAGGTCAAGAGTGGATGAAAAGGAAAACGAGATGTTTGACGTTGACCTGAGTCTGTTTTCGACAAATAACAGCGGCGTGCAGGGGAAACAGAGCTACATAAACATTTAATATCCTGATGACACACACATATATATTCTCTGTCCATTAGTTTTACATTAGTCCATTATAAAAGGCCAAATGCATGCATTATCAATATAGCTATAGCTATGTGTCTCTGTGAGAGTTTGTGTACGTCTACAAACTACGTGCCAAAGTTTCCTTTCCATACGGTCTCTGAGCATGTAAGAGGAGAGCACCTCTCGTTCATTATGCATGGGCCATGTTGACTTTCTGGAAGGTTCTGGGCTCAAAAGTGCACCAGGCTCCTCATAACTCCTCATTTTTTCATGACTCTGTATTTACCAAATCTACCGTGCAGAGTGACAGCATTTCTGCCCCCATTCCTGGTTAAAACACACACACATGCACAACAATAACAGTGCCCTGCTCATTTCAGTGAGCTTTAATGGACACGGTAAACACTCAACCTGTTACCTGATGACACGTTCGACCAGTTTTCAGGGACACACACGTTCTGTATTTGTATTACAGGTGGATATGTGTGTGCATATCTCGCACGGCTGTGCAAACATGCTCTCGCATGCACATGCACAAGTCTGACGCTGATCCGGTGGTGAATTAAGACAGACAGTACAGTCGATATTGTTTTGTTATTGAATAAGGAGTTGGAGAGAGAGAGACAGCAGGAAGAGCAGAGAAAGACTCATCCTATCACACAGCTGTTCTCTTTTCCTGCTGCCCACACATACGCACACATGCTCGGAAACAGTGCCATTAGACACACACACACACACACGCACGCACGCACGCACGCACGCACGCACGCACACACACACACACACATTTTCATCCAGTACACAGATGCATTCAACGTCTCTCAGTAATCTTAACGGTATCAATCCAGACCTGCAGATACAGCATATGAGAGAGCTCATACAAACACACAGAGACCATCTCGAGGTTGTTTTGAAACTTGGGCTGTCAGTCAACAAGACCTGTGCCTTTGCCTGCGCTGGACTGCAGCTGAGTCTTCTCAGCCCCCCACACTGTCAATCACAGCTTGCTCTGTCTCTTTGCTGTGTCTTTCTTCACAAGTCATCTTAAACAACAGACTCTCCACCAAAGAAATGTGTGCAATCTAGGAGTGCCAATTGATTAAAATGTTTCATTAACTTAACTGTATGCTAATAAATCAAATTAATAGCATATTCAACATGCATCAATATAATCAACAAAAAGAATCATTATTTGCTGATGAAATCTCACAAGTGAGGATAATTCAAAGACATTATTCTGGGAGCGAAAGACATTATAAGTTGCTTTAAAAATCAATGTTTTTTATGTTTATTATTGTTATTTCCATAGCACTGATGTAAGCCCACCACTGGCCTAAAGTCCGTATTAATCCATTTTGAAATCAAGTTTGTCTGTCTGAGAAAGAATCATAGGCTGTGTCTATGTACACATGCAGATTGACGTCTTTTGCAGTTGCGTCACGTCTCGTTGTTGTTTTGGCAGTATTATGTGAAAAGTCAAGTTAAAAACTAAATTTTCAAAATGCATTATGTTCCAAGCTTTTGCATAAAACAATGAGTACTGTGTGAATGGCTCCTATATCACTCAGGGCTGTTCTCAGTAAAGCTGCGCTCACTCTAAACTTGCAACATGCAAAACTTCTACAGACACTGACCTCACACTCTGCTGCATCTTTAAATAAATATATATAATTAAACATACAGTACAACCAAATAGAAAAACGTCTTCTGTAACCGCCCTTTAAAGGCTTTTTAGGTGAAATTTTGGGCAAATAGTCCATTGTCTATTGTTAATAGTGTAGCGATATATGAAGCCCATATATATGAGTCTGATGTGAAATATGAATGGGGAAATCCTTTCCTTACACAAAATTCTTGATTGGGTGCACTCCTAATGACTGGATTTTGCAATTCAACTGGAATTCACAGATCTGTTCCAAATAGCACTCTAGTTGAGAACTATCAATAAAAAAATGAAAATAAAATCTAAAACTAAATACACAACAATAAGTGTAAACACAGAAAGCTGCCCTGGTTTTTACTAATCAAATCCACATTAACACATTAATAGCAATGCTCAGAAATTATGCAAAGTGCATACTGTTCAGAAATAGATAATAAAAATAACAAGTCACTAATTTGCATATGTACCCTAAATATCATGTAACCCCAAATACAATAGATATTTTAATAAAAAAGTAAATGCATGTCATATCAGTACTGGGCACACTCCACCCATCAAATAACAAGTGTATACTTATTTTGTAGCTGGCACAGGAGTCATGCATACCGTATTCAGGTACCATCGAATTTACACTGTAAATGTCCAAAAATATTATAGTGGCATGGCACTAATTTTTTCAAGCACTGCTAGTGTTTTTGTACTGTTTGCTGTAAAATATTTTGACCTGTAACAGAATAGTTCACAAGCTTCAAATTTAGTTGTTTAATAAAGACCATCTTCTTTGCTTTCATATGATTTAACGTATTTGCAGGTTTGTTTTAATTAACTATATCCACTTAATCTAGTGTTCTTTTGCGCTCTGTGTCATGTCACTGTTTCACAGAGCGAGACATTGCTCAAAACGGTTAAGTCCTTGATTGAGCTGTTCAGACTCATTCGCGAAACAGGTTGACCAATTTATTCAGGAACCGACTCAAATGAGTGAATCGGGAATCTCTCATTCTGGACTGCGTTTCTCAAAAGAATTGCTCTGTTTAGTGCAGTAGCAGTGCTTTTCTAAAAATCTGTCAGAATGCAGACATTATATGATCACTGAGAGATTGGTTAATTTTCTCAGGTTGGTAAATAATCTCTGTGAAACTTTACTTGAGCTTGTAAATTGTTCAGTTCAACTTGAACCTGATTAATGAGCCTAATATCCTCAGCTTTTCTTGACCTGAACCGACACTGATGCCATTCTACAGCAGTGAACAAAAACAAAACAGATTCCAATAAATTCATCTTTGGTTTGTTTGTTATTGTCTGATGAAGTGTTACGGTTCAGTGGTGGAAGTTTTCTAGGTTGTCACAGTTGCAGGGGCATTGCATCACGCTTTGAAACTCTCCTCGCCTCAACCCAAAACAAGAACAGTGTTTCAGTTCAGATATTAATTATTCCCCTGCTAATAATGTCCATGAGGGGAGATGTGAAGAAAATACTGAAGCACTTCACAGTATTTCAGGAATCAGTTATAGAAACAGGTTATAGTATGGTCTTGTGTTCAGGTTTGGGTGCTGCAAATGTTCATTTGAAAGGTTCCCGTCTTCAGGTGGTTAGGGCGGTACATGCCAAAATGAATTGTAAGTCCTATTCCAAAGCGAGCGAGTTGCTGTCTGTATAGCCTACATACTATAGGCAGCTGCCTTCTAAGGCAAAATCCTACCTGAAATGGAAACGCATAAGTGACTGATTTGGAACGATCTACATCGGCACAGCTCTGCGCACACACGCTTCTGTGAGGCACATGAGGGACTTGACCCACTATTGATTTCAATGGTGTTTGATGGTAACTAATGTTACTAAGCTAACCAACGTAATATACATAAAAAATGTGTGTAAAATATTGTATTATTTTTTTGCAGATCTATTATTTATAAAATATTTTATTTTTATTATTTCTATTAAAATAGAATTAGTATTTAACAAACAGATATGCAGAGAAACATACAGTGGAGAAACTAATCTTTTATCACTTCAAGAGACAAGAAATGAGAACAGACTAGAAGAACAAGACAGCCTAATCCTCAGTCCTGGAGAGTGAGATTGAGAGAAAGAGAAAAGAGACAGAGAATGTGAGGCCATTTAAACTAATGCATTTCAATAATCCATCCATTATCCATCCATCCACAATGGTAGTGCGGTGAAATAACTCCCACATCTTATATCATATATGTTTGTGAATATAAGTGCAAAGTCCTTGTCTCTTAAACTTCAATACTTCTTGTTTTTATGCTTGAAAGGGATATTTTAGACATGTTTGGAGATGGTCTGAGGAGATTTCTTAGTACTTGAAGGAATCTGCTGAGGGGTTTCATAACTATGAAGAGACTTTTTAAGTGTAATCATGTTAAGTCTTTAATTTCATTTATTCAGCTATACTCATTTTTAATGGGTAATAGTTTTAACAACCATTAGGAGCCTTTCTTTATTTAAAACAGCTGTTAAAATGCAATGTGACCAGACATCTAGGGAACTATAAAAGTAAAATAAATAATGAGTAAATAAGTATTTTCAGGTGGGTGAAGGCCTTGAAGTTGGCAGAAATGTCACTGTTTTTAAGGAAACAGAACCTTTCACACCTCCGCCAGGTATGAGTCATAATCCTTATTATTCTTTTATCATTATTCTTCTGTTTTTATTCAGCCATTATCAGCCTTTATACTGGCAATAAAA
>JAUZSZ010000116.1:14796839-14807908 GCA_034780575.1 Labeobarbus marequensis | reverse complement strand
TGTGTTCACTACTGTGTGCATGCACTTGGATGGGTTAAATGGGTTTTTTTTTTCCCCTTAAAAAATTTGAAAAGATCAATCGTGAATCCCACTGAGACTAACTTCAACCAAGGAGGTCTAGCATACCTGGTGAGAGCTGTCCATTTAGTATTCCCATTCATCTCAATGTTAGTTGCAAGCTCTGCACTAGGAGTATATTAGAAACTCTTGCTCCAGGCTAATACATGACATGTGATGTCAAATGAGGACAGGGAAAATCATATTTCTTGTTTGTAAAAGTAAATTTTTTTATATAATGAAAAATATTCATATAACCACTTATAAAATACATATATTATAAATGTTTTGATTCATTAACTCATTGTATATAATATATATTATAATTGTAACAATGAAATGTTAATATAAAAAGTAATCCAAGCTGATAAAAACATCACAATATTCCACAGTTATTCCACATGACTTGTGAAATGAAAAGCTGTGTGTTTCTAATAAGCAAATTCATTATTAAGACGTTTTTAACTTTAAAATTCGCCTCTGTCCATAATATTGCTTTGACTGAATCAGGACTGAAATATTCCCAGATCAAGCACTGTTTACAAGCAAAAATGGTTCTGTGTTCTAAACAAATATGTCTGTGGATTTTGATGTGAGAGAACAACAGGGATGGACTTTTTCACTTATTATGGATTATGGATTATTTCGACCAGAAGCCATGGTTTAAAGTTAAAACACCTTAATGTTGGATTTGTTTCTTACAAACAGACACATTTTTTCTTCACTGATTTTAATTAATAGACTGGAGTTGTGTAGATTACTTGTGGATTATTTTGATTTTTTTATCAACTGTTTGAACTCTCATTCTGACGGCATCCATTCACTGCAGAGGATCCATTGGTGAGCAAGTCTGCTGTGTAATGTTATGTTTCTTCATCAGAACAGATTTGGAGAAATTACCCCATCTACATCTTGCATGGCCTCAGTGTGGGAAAATTGTCAGCAAATTTTTATTTTATTAGTAAACTATTTCTTTAATTCTCAGTCAACATTGGTCCATTACAAAGCTACCTATGCAAACTAAATCTAGATTGCATTTAAATCAATCAATCAATCAATCAATAAATACTTACTTTAATGGAACTACAACCTAAAGACCTGTTAACTAAAAGATCAACATTTACTTCAAAGTATTTATTTATTTATTTATTTTTCACAAATTCAGCTAGTAGGAGATAAGACAGTAACATTCACATTGAAGACACTGAGGTGCCTGCCTCTCCTGTAACAGCACTGGAGATGACATTATCCTCACTGTTTGTGCAGGACTCAGAAAACACATATGTATAAGTCATGCAGCCCATCTATTCTTACGAAGAAGCTTCTCTTCCCATTTCAGTGCATTATTCATTAAGCTGAACGTTAATAGTTTATAAACTTCAGATGTAATAATAGAATGAGCAGGGTTCAAATAATGGAAGAAAAGTCTCAGTGATCTCATATTCTCTTCTTTCATGGCCACCTAATGAGGAGATGTCGTTATGAATTTGCATTAGATTTGCAGCTCATTGGTATACAGCTGACATCCCAAAGATGAGTACAGCAGTTTGGAGGATATGAGCCCATTAATTCCTGTCAAAGACTGAAATATACTGATTCCATTTAGTCCAAAGACATTTAAATGTTGAATATTATAGGATCTATGTAGATATCGTCCATCTCATATAACCATTAGAGTAAAATTGAAGAGCAGTTTTATAAATAAGTTAATAATCTATTATCTGATTTCACATAAAGTTCACACTTGTTGAAAAGGGACTTTTCTGAAACCAGATTAAATCATTGTTGTAATCAGTCAATGTTTGTAATGTTTAAAGTTAAGAGGGAATCTCTTCCATCATTTACTGGCAATATTTCAAAGCAGAAAAATGGCTAAAACTACTTTAATTTCAACACATGCATATTTGTGATCAAAGATCTCACATTGATATTTATAAATAATGACTCTAGAGATACTGTGAAAAATATTCTAGTTAACAATCTGAAGTTTATTATGACCATAACATGGTTAATATTAACCAAGCCATCAAAACGTGTATAACCGGTGTATGAATTATTCATGTTGCGTATAACAAGCAAATAATTCCACACTACTCAGGCTTTGAAACAATAACCTCCAAAGGGCCACAGATGGCAAGAAGCCAAATATGGAGCATTTATATTCTACATTCAAAACAAAATGAAACATGGCATTAGCATAGATTTAGATCATGTTTCCTGTCTTTATTTTGAAAGTTCTTTTGTTCCAGAAAGGAAGACTCACACCTTAAATGCATGCCACACACACTCGCATCAAAGGAAGAGAAACCAGCTTTTTTGGTTCACGAGCGATACTGCGAATCTGTTGTTTCCAAAGCATTTATGTATAAAATGATTGCTTACTTTTTCATATACAACAGTCCTTAGTGTCAGATACTCCTAAATATAGTGATTAACTATGATTTTGATTTGAGTCTTGTGGTCTGATGGAAAGTGACATACAGGTTCAGGCTAACCTACAATCACATGACACGTTAATTGTTATATTTGTCACGGTGTTGGGAGATGTAGTCCACAGATGAAAAATAAGGTATGGTTGCAATGATTATTGTAATTAAGTAGATGACAATGTTTGGATGGTTAACATGTAAAAATTGTAGCTACACCATCTGGATGCAAAAAGCCTCCATTGACTGGCATTTAAAAAAAAAAAAATCTGTGTGTTGTGATGGTTAGGGGGAAAAATATTTGCGATTGCCTTTGAGATGAATGGGAATGCTAACCGATAGCTTTATCTGGGCACATTAGGAGTCTTGGTCCAGACAGAAGACCAGGGTTTCTTCATGGGTCTTCTAATTAAGCCAGTCCGTGTTCTCCTTGCATGCATAAAGGGACAGTATTTTCTCAGATTCACTACTGCTCTGCCCACTGATCTGGAGTCAGTTCATCCAGTCCCTTTGATCTCTCCTCTGACAGATGAACTCCTCCAGCTGTCTGGACCAGCACTCGCTGTAGACCGTCTCATACACAGTTTGTTCAGCTCCTCAAGCAGACTGAAATGACCTCTCTAAATATAGAGATACCTGAAGTACCCTTGGGAGCATTCACTAAGAACTAACTATACTCGCCGTTTATTTGCACGTGCTGTCTGTGTTATGCTGTCCGCAAGATGGAAATCCTAATCTTGTTGGGCTTAAAAGAATGACCATGAACACAGTATGATTTCAGTGCATTTAGCATAGTGGGTAATTAATTTGCTCAACTTTGTTTTTATGTGTAAAATAAACTATTTAACAACAACAATGATAATAATGATTATTATTATTATTATTATTATTATTATTTATTTATTTACCTCCTAAAACCTTTGTACTTTATTGATACAAGGCAATCATATGCCTAAATGAGAGAAGGTATTTTGATTTTATAATATACTATAATATAGGTTAATATAATATAATAATATTTTTATAATAATAATATTTTAAATCAAATTATATATTCATTTGAGTATATATATTTGCCATGTGATATCTCTCAAAACGTTATGCAAAAAAAAAAAAAAAAAAATTGATAATTTCAACACCTAAAAGCTTCCAAGCAAACGAACTACTAGTGTCGGATTGGGATATCAACTGGATTATTGTCAAATTGGATGTGAGGAATGCTGTCGACAGGGATTTCTTTACATTTCAGTCCTTTAATGATAGATCTAAATGCATAAGCCTGGGATAATATGGATTCTGTCAGACCATCTCCGCTCACTACCTGAAGCCATCAGAGACATTTTTGTCATACCGTATGATCTTTTTACATTCAAGCTGGCAGAGTAGTTTAAAATTCACAGTGAGGGAGATCTGGGAGTATGAAGAATGCTGCTTCAACTTTGGGAGATGGCTTTCTGTCATCTTTAAACATTTTCTAGCTTTGTGAATACTGTACTATACTGTGCATGTAGTAGACAAGAATCCGAGTGATACCAACATTCTTATAGTATGTGGACACCTCGAGACTAAATATTTAATTGCATGACAAAACTATGGTAATTAATCAAAATTAGTTTAAAAAGTCGTTTACAAACTGTTACCACTATACTTAAAGTGTTGTTGTCACTGAAATTACTGGAATAGCCAAATTTCCTCATTAGAAAAGTGTGTCTGTATATATTAGGTCATATATATATGTTAGTATTGAAACTTTAGTTGGGATTTGACATGTGGTAATGATGGAAGTAGTTGAGTGTTTGTTGAAGATTACAGCTTTTGAAAGGTCATGGACGGGGAGATAATAGCAATCACACGTCTCAGAGACAAAACCGGGTGAAGTTGGTGGTCGACCGTCAGCAATTGTGGTCAGTGCTACACTGCAGGTAACAAAGACAGAAAGGTGACTCTTTGAGGGGTGATAATGATCTTGGTCTCCCGTGTCTCCTCCTCAAGTTTTAAAGGTCAGACATTATCCCATGGCTGTGTTCTGTGTCTCACAGGAATGGACATCACATTTGTAGATAAAATAAAGCAGGGCATGGGGATGCTTGGTTGTATGTCAGTTTTTTTTTTCTCTCCATCACTGCAAGTTCTTTTAAAGTTTTAAGTAGCACTTGACATCTTATAAACACTTGGGAAATCGTTTGGAGAGTGCTTAATGTAATACAAGAGCAGAAATAAATTAGTCTTCAAAGTCATTTGTGCCTCTAATTGAATATTAAAGTCCATTTGGTCCTCAAAGATGCTTTGGCTATATGATATGCTGAAAGTCTGGGATAATCTGAAGCACTCGAGCGTAATCATGTTGATCTATTCAAGATGGGAGAGACAGCTTGTAGCTGTCATGTCTGGGGGATAAAAACTGCTAAAAGTATTTAAATAGGTCAAATAAGCAACAGCTCTGAATGACTAAAAACCATG
The DNA here is from genome assembly GCA_034780575.1 of Labeobarbus marequensis. NCBI lineage: Eukaryota > Metazoa > Chordata > Actinopteri > Cypriniformes > Cyprinidae > Labeobarbus > Labeobarbus marequensis. The sequence goes on along the minus strand of JAUZSZ010000116.1, from coordinate 14,802,965 downwards.
TCATTGATGTTTGCATCAGTTAACGTTGTTGCATGTTAGATTTAGTCCATACTTGCTCAGTGTTGTTAGGTAAGTGTAAAACAAAGTGGATTATGAACCAGATTGTGTTAAAACAAATTACTATGAGACACGTATAGCATGTCCAGAGTATTCTTGTGGATCTTGGCACAGCAATGCATTTTCTCATATAGCCCTCTTAATCAGAACCGTCTGCAGCAGCCCCATGTGTTCCATTAAACTTTAAGTATTTTCACTAACTATCATTAAACTGTGCTTTATAATGAATTAAGCCTAATTCTAGGCTGTCATACAGCAAGAACACTTCACATTTTTTTTCTTGTTAGAATTATCTACCTGTTTACAGCATCACAACTGAGTTTTGTGTTGTTGATCTGAAATGAATTGTCACTTGAAGATGTTAGATCCAGTTAGTCTTTCCTCTGGTTTGTGTTCTATGTGTGATCCGAATTTTAATTAAACTGTTTAACAAGTACAATTACACAGATTGCACCAAAAAAGTTGTCATTTTTATGAATGTAAAACAAGTTTAGTAAAGTCCAATTCTACTGGATTGCACAGTTTAACTACAATATGTTGCGTTTTGGATTCTTAGATACTAGTTTACATAATCAGTAACCCCCAGTCATCTATTTTTTTGTTGGGGAACAAGTTGGATATGCTGGTCCACCATCTAGACCATCACCAAACCAGTTTGATGGTCTAAGATGGTCTTTTCAACAGAGAAATCACTCTCATTCTCCTTATAGTTTACATATTAGGTTGCATGTCAATCATAATGTTGTCATAGTCTTTAATATGTCCGTCTGCAGGTCTACTTGAAATTGTAAAAACACAGTTTTGTAGCCATTTCAGAGTGGGTGGGAAGAAAGGTAGCAGAAATGTCTTTTAGACAGCCCTAATCCATAGTTCAACTGGCAATCACTGAAAAATAGCTAAGAAGCATTGCTGTCTCTTCTGTTTATGCAGCTTTTTATGTGTTACATTATGTGGTAAGCCCAGAAAACCGCAGTTTATCCTTAATCACACTGTATCTGACAGAGAGCTCTTTGTGGGCAAGTCCTCCAGCGGGATTCCAGCTCTTTGCGGGATATTGCAGCTCTGAGGCAGCAATTACTGGCACTTTTGAAAAGCTCAAGGATTTTTCAACTCCAATCTAAGCCTAAAGTCAGCTTGGTTTTCAGAAAAGCTTTCCAACTTTCAGCTTACAATAGGAATGGACATCTTCTGAAGTAGCTTATTTCGGCAACCGTCACTTTCTGAAGTGTTGTTCCATGCCCGAGGGTATTAAGCCAGTATCCAATACAGTTCAAGTCTGTTTTAATCATTAGAATGAAAGAACACTGCGAAAAAATAATGCTCTTATCCTTTATAAGTAGGCCTACTAGAATTGCTTTACAAATCTGTTAATGAAGGAACAACAATAGTGTGTGTTTCCTTTTATCTCTTTCTAGCAGTATTGCACTTAGTTGTAAATATGAGTCAGTGGTCTGTATTTAATGTGATGATGAAAATAAGGAAGTGTCCTAACAGGAAACATGCCATATGCAAAAAAAAACCAAACAAAAAAAACATGGCCAGTGTAGTCCAATTCATGAACAAAACACATTTATGAGCAAGTTCTTTTTTTTTTTTTTCTTTTTTTTTTTAATGAAGCAAAGTCAAGAGGCTTGGGTGATTTACAAACAAATGACTCTCTTATTTTAGTGAATCAAATGCATGTCACGGCTCAAGTACAGTTTGATTCATGAACAGATGATTCTTATGAGTAAGTTCTTTTGAATGAATCAAAAACTAATATGGTTACAGATTGAAAGAATTTTGAGGAAACCTGAATCTGTCAATCAGTTATCTTTATAGCTATAAAATAATATTGATTGCATACATTAATAAATGAATACATGAATAAACCTTTGCTCTACATGTCTCCCCCTTCCCCTGTATAAAATAGGTCATATTCTCACACGGGATGGCTGGCACGAGTAATTATAGTGCTCTTAATTAAATCATATCTACTATCTTAATTATACGACACCTCTGGGAAAATATGCATAATGGTGCATTGAGGTGATTTCGGTAGGGTAACGCGCTCATCCAGTGAACAGTTTAATAGCTTTGAAATGCTTTGATAGACATGCAATGCCTCATATCAGCTGCAGTTGTTCTGACCCTCTGAGGCCTTTCAGTGCAACCAATCTTTCGCTTTAACAAAGATAACATGACCTAGTGCTGGTAAAACGTGATTGCTAATTTCTTTTGCTCTACATTAGCACTAGCAAAACAGAGGACAGTCTGACCTACTGAGCAACTATCAACCGTTCTGACACACAAAGGAGCTGTCCGCTGTCTGCTGCCCACCTCTGTTATCTCGGCTTTGACCTGCCCTCGGGTTCTTCTGCAAGGACAGCTCCTGCTGGGGTGATGAAAGTTAATATTCATCCTCCTCTTCATCTTTTGTTTGCTAGGATTCATGAAATAACCTTCAGAGAACCACCTCCACACAACACTTCATTGCTAACCAAATACAAACCATCCTACTTTTGGCCAAGTGACCTTTACGTTGGTTAAGTTTAAAACACTTTCACTGACATCCACATGCAACTGTGAGTATGGTTCAGTAATTAGGAAAGAAGGATAGAGTCAATCCTATGAACCTAATTCTAAACACTGTCAATAATGGTCTTCACTCTTACATCCTGAGGCTGATGTATGTTTTTGTGAAAGGTAAAAGGACATTGCAGAAGGATGGGCAATTGTCAGCACTAATTTCTCTAGTAAAGGCCTTAGCCTGTTACATCACTGAAATTTGTGCTATTGTTTCACTCAGAGTTATGATAGCTCTCAGAGACAGAGATATGAGTTGCGTCATCTGAAGGCTTTAGATCCAGTCTGTTTCGTGGTCTGCAGTATGTGTGTTCTGAATTTTAATTAAGTTTAGCAAAATTTTGCAAAAGAAAAACACTGTTTTTTGTCATTTTTTAATGCACATATAGTCCCACAGGCACCTAATGTAAAGATGCCACTATAGTTTCTGTGCCTTATATCTTTTCAAGATTGCCTTCACTTCCATTGTGCATGTTCTTATAAAGGTTTTCAATTTTCCTTCTATGCAAAAAGAATGCATATGCTGGATGTGAACAAGCACTTTCGAAAGATTAAATTCAAAATCACACTTTTTTTCTTTCTTTTTTTTTTTTTTACTGTTATTTATTGTTCCGTCTTTAGAGGTACTGAAAGTGAATGTGCAAGGGATAGAGACAGAGAGAGAAAAAGAGAATAGTAAGTTGAATGTGTGAGATTAGAATCGCAGGTGAATTGTGGGAGATCGCTTTGCAGACTGCTGTGAGATAGAGACACGAACAGAATTAGAAAGAATCAGATAAGTACAGAACACTTAGAGGTCATATCTTCACTTTAAAATCCAATGCTGAACAATCTAGAAATAATGGAAACAAAATTTGGCTATTATTGGTGTTAACATAAAAGGCTAGTCCTTGAGACACATTCATCAATTAGCTCTCTATTAAAGGTGGCATTCTCAAGGCAAAATATGGGTGTTCCCAATGGTTCACCATGCCAGAAAAATATTTTAAATAAGTGCCAGGACATATTTGGCCAAGGGTAACCTAAAGAGTTAAACTATGTTGTACCTTTTTTCACAAATAATAAAGGTAGCTTGATAATGGCATGTTAATATCAGTTTAAACCATATGTGTGGGTGCCTTAAAAAAATAGCTACACACTGTCTGTATTGATTACATGTGAGTAAGCCAAATCAATAAGTTCCTCAGGTTTCAAAGAATAATTACTTTGAAACACAATTTTTCATCACAAAGCACAAAAATAAGAACTGGAACTGGAAAAACACTGCAAGTCATCTATGAGAAATCATAATGTCAGAAGTATGCGCTGACAAACAGGAAGTGTGTATGTCTGTAATATGTTCAGATAATATGGAATGGAATTGTATGCATCTCTTTCTTTTAAGCAAGGCAGTATATTCTCATTTTAATATGTGATTCTATCCATCCTTTAAGCATCTATAATTTATGTAAATGAACACTAGTTGTTTTCAGAGATTATTTTACGCAACAAGCTAATTATAACTCAATAACATTGTATATCCTTATGTCACCTTTTGTCCCCAGCTTTCCAGTCTCATTTAATGTAGTTCTTCAACTACTGTATACCGCTTCCAGTCTGGAGATATATTTTACAGGCTTGTATAAGAACACCACCAAAGTCATCCAGCTAGTAACCCGCACCAACCATACATGCATCCAATTCAGCAGGAGGCCGCTCAGCTCGCATGGGAACGGTCTCGTAAAAGAGAGAGCTGTTAAATCTTCGGTCTACAAAATAAAATAGGTTTCCTCCTCGATTGGCCTCACCTTATAACAACTTACTAAATTTCATAGGATCTGTTCATTTGACAGTGTTTAGTTTTGTTGACTGAGCTCTGTCAGAAGACCTGGGAAAATATGATAACTTTTTGATTTGTGGTTGTCCTACTGGGTACACAAATGGTTTGCCTATCTAATATGCTTATCAGGGGTATGATATGTATATATTTATGATGCATATGATATATAATGAGATAGAATGATGGCATGTTTATATATATTGTGTCATAAATCGCGGTCCTGCATCATTTATACAGAGCTCCAGTCTCACTCCTTAGCTACTGCTGCAAGTTTACATACAAATATAAACATCTCTTCCCATGACATGACCAATATTTCAACTCCATTTAATTAGCATTGACACGGCTGTTTACAGTGATCACAGCGAGTCCCATGTGGCTGCAGTCTGGAGTTTGATCTTCAGCACTTGTCATTGCTTGGAATCCTTCTCCTGACGTCTTTTGACATCGCTTTCATCCCTCCTTAAAGCAACATATCATTTGTGAGATCTTGCTGATAAACTGATGTTAGATTTACACATGTATTTTAATGGGCACTTCCCTCTTTCCCGCTGTTTCATCAGAGCCGTGTGCATTGATGAGACACCAGTGTTTGTGCGGATCTCTGGTGCCATGAATGCAGAGTGTGAGCTCTCGGCCTCCAGAGAGGCAGTAGGCCTCTATTAGGACATCAATCAAATGCCAGGCTGTAACGGAAAGCACCGGACCAAATGCTGTCTGGGGAAGAACATAGAAAAAACACTGCTGCAACGGTTTTTCAATGTTCTGCTCATGGGATATGACTTTCACGTTTGCTTCAGTCTAATTTAAATTCAGATGGGTATGGATTGATAGATTATTGCGATGATGAGACGGTTCATTATGGTTACAGTTAACGCCAGCGCAATGATAGAATGAAGAAGTAGAGAGTCAAGTGGCTGAACTTCTACGCCAGTCATAGCATTGTTTAAACGTGTTCTCAGTTTTCATGATTGTATCGAACTGCTCTATATGTAATTTCCTACAATAACTTAAAATTATTTACACCCTGGTTATCATGGCATCAGGTTTCCGTTTGGTTGGCCTTCTTTCGCTCACATTTGACTGCTGTTACTAAGAATGTGTGTACTACTTATTTTGCCTTTACTGCATGTAAAAGTTATTTTGTACTTTCAGTAAACTATATAAATCTGTTCGGCATCTAGAGGTCTAGCTTCTTAAATATGCCTGCCATTTTCTCTCAAGTTATCCATAATTTAAGTGATGTGGAGAAGCGAGTAAACATTTGTGGAATGGGGATATTTTCAGGTTTAACAAAGAGCCCCTCCAGCTGCCCCACGGCTCAAGAAAAGACCTGAAAATGTTCTTAAGCTTGTAAGAATATGAGCCAAAAATTACCCTGAGGGAAAGGATTGTCCCTCTTTTATATTTTAACCTCTTTTATAAGTTTTGACAAATTATTGATTGTGGGATGTGATTTCGGATGCTAATAAATGCACATTTATCTACAGTGCCCTCCAATAATATTGGCATCTTGGTAAATATGAGCAAAGGCGGCTGCGAAAATAAATCTGCATTGTTTATCCTTTTGATCTTTCATTCAAAAAATTCACAAAATTCTAACCTATTGTTGAAGTAAAACGATTGAAAGTGGGGGGAAAATCTCATTGTGAAATAAATGCTTTCTCTAGATCATATTGACCACA
>JAUZSZ010000116.1:14559802-14572524 GCA_034780575.1 Labeobarbus marequensis | reverse complement strand
GGGCACAGAACTGATAGAGGGTCCTTATAGAGGTTTATTATCTGATTAGCCTTTTTCTCCATTCATTCTTCTCTGGGGATCAATGGCTGATTGATTCAGCCCTTTGTGTTCTCTGTGCTATGATTATCCTGAATTAATGCCAGACAGGGTGATACCAGGACATGAATAAGTTCTCAGGCTCTCAAAGAAAGTAGAATTGAAAGACTGGTGTAATCCACCTACTCATTTAAAAGGAGCACTTTTGATGCATTCGGTCAACATATATCAAGGAATTACCATAGTTTAAAAATAAATTTCTGTTTTTATAAGAAACAGAATGGGGTTAGCTCTTTAGATCACTTACTGCAGGCTGAAATCACATTTACGTAGACAAATAGTGCTGCAGCGATTATTTCCCCTACCAGTGGCATTTGTATTAAAAAGGATTGTCAATATTAATGTTATGAGTATAAGATACCATAGCCCTCCACATTTCATAAAGAGCCTTTTTTAGAAACCTGAATCTAGGTCTCTAAAAAGAAAAAAGTATTTGAGTGTTAAGAACAAGGTAGTGATAAAATAATGTATTAATATTACCATGAACCGCCCAACAATTTAATTTATTACATGACATAACCTGAATTTTATACTGGCTCTCTTTTTTGCTGATTTACTGTGATGAGTTCAGATCCTGTTGTTTTCAAAAAAACTTCAACAGACTTTCAGTGGTTTCATGCTGGATTTGCATGAAAACGCGTTGTGGTCAGCACAAACCTCGCTCACTCACAAGTGAACTATTTATTTTATTGTGTTTTTTTGATCTCATGTAGTTTTATTGATGCTTTTCACGGATGAGAAGATGCCAAAGCAACCTGCCAATATTGGCCTCTGCCTAATTAGGCTAGTGCCAAAATACTGTAGAGGTCAATTGGATGTATGGCCTTTGACAGCAAAAGTTATTATTTGTGTTTAGCATTGTTTTTCCCTGTTGAGAAGTTTTTTTTTTTTCAATCTTAAGAGATTAGGTTATCTATTTGAGTGTGAAAAATGTTATGGATATGAAAAGATGTCTTTTTTTGAGTATTTCAATCATTTTAATTCACAATGTGGAGCATGACAGGTGAGATCTAGGATTAAAATCTCAATTTTGATTGAGATTTTAAATAAACATTATGTGTGTTTCTTGGCGTGTGTTTGTGTTATTCCGCCTGAATCTAAATCTTTATATGGCATTTTGCCTCAGTGCAGAGGAAGTTGCCTTTGGCAATCCAAAGATCGATTGAGGTGATGAAACCGAGTGCTGTTTATTTGTTGCTGTCATGTTAGTTTTGTTGTCTTTCCCTTAATAAAGTCAAGGTGTAAGTTGTGGCATAGACCAGAGTGAGCTCCTCAGGCATATTCTGGTAAAAATATATATAAATGTATAATTTTCATAATTACCCAGCTTATCTGGAAACAGTTAATGATAATGGATTGAGTAGAAACATTTTTTGCATAAAAGTTAGCGAGATGAAATAAAGGAGAATAATAAGGAGAAATAAAGAGGAAGTACCAATTACTAACATGATTTTCTGAAGAAAATGTGTGTGGTGACTTTTATATTTTGTTATGCAGTTGTTAGGATGTTCTGGGTGGTTACATGTCAGAACAGCCCCTACAATGGTCTGGTCCCTACATAAAGGTGCAGTCACATTAGTGAAATTTCAGCTGAACTGGGTGGGGGCAAAAAAGGGCTTTTGCCAATACTGTAGTGATGGCACAGCTAACACAGAAGTCACTTTCAAACCAAGCAGCTTTCTGCTGGTCAGTGTGGTGAATCCACATGACCAACTTGAATACGTTGCGAAATCTTCAAGTCTGGTCACTAATAAGTAATATTAGCATTCCCCAACAACCTTCCAGTTATCTGCCCACATCCACTAGGTTACATCATCCTAGAGGAAGGAAGACTAAGAAAACAGTCACACAGTGTTTGATCAGCACATAATGTGAGCTTACCAAATAAACTCTTAACTCAATAACCAGAAATGAGTCAAGGTTCATTCTTTTGAATTCTCTTCTACTTATCTAAGATAGCACCTCTTATAGTAACCATAAACTATGATTTCCATTAACAAGTTTAAACGGATGACATTCCTTGGAGTAACGATAACAAAAGCCAGAGAGTGCAATAAATCTGTGATTTGATAAAATTACTCATTAGTAGACATCTGGCTGTTGGGATGGCAGGGTTTGAGAGGTGAACAGGCACATAAAGCAACATGAGTTTTTGGGCGTGGGTCTGTGGGACATGACAAAACTGTGACTGTTGTGTCTGTGGAGAGACATGCATGCTGCATGAACCAATCCTCTTGTGTTTATGTAAAATATGGTCCGTTTGCAAAATATCAGCATGCAGTTCATGCCTTTAGTCACTCAGGGTGTGTTTTTAAGTCCTTCAGTTCAGGAATGTATTTGTAGTTACAATATCACAGATGGGTATATATAAATCGCCCCCTTGTGTCAGATTTGAGACTGTGCACTATAAAAATAAATGTAGCTAACCAGCATTGTTAGCTATGCATCTAATCTGTTAAGGTGTTTAATTTTTCTTAGTCAAGATAAAAATTAAAATATTAATGGAGTAATGGCTGCTGAAAATTTGGCTTTGCCATCGCAGGAATAAATTAAGTTTAGAAATACATACAAACATATACACAATGTACACATATATACAGACTTATACATTTTAGGTTTATCACCAGTGCTGTTGTATTTGTGAATCTAATATAAAACCTTCTGCCCTTTGTGTTGCATCACAGAATCTTTCATTAGTGCACCATTAATGCATCTAGCTTTGCCCAGACTTTGAAGAGATGAGTGCTGTTAGGATTATCAGTATCCAAACATCTGACAGTTATTATGCTTTGGATAGTTCACTCATCCTTGTGATCACAGTCACTGTCCATTAGCAGAGAATAGACTGCGTCCAGAGCTAAGGCTGCTGACTTCACAGGCAGTGTTTTTGTCTGAAGGCACATCTCCAGTTAACTGGTTTCAGGCCCTATAACATCATGTCTAATGCTCGAGAACAAATTCAAGTGAGCTTTATACATAGGTAATGTCTAATAATGAGTCATGACATTTATGAATTAATCTACTCCTTTCAACATGCCATTTTTACTCCTTCCACCTACCTGCAAATGGTTTATTGTTGTCTCTGCATTTTTAAGTTGCAAATAGGGACACAGCTAGAGTCTCTGCCTTCTCAGTAGATGGAGTTTGTAGTAAGAAAATGTAGACTGAAAACTGTTGTAGTTTTTAGCTGCAAACGAAGCGCTGATGCTGCACTGATTCAACCTTCGTCACAGTACAGTGCCATTTAATGGCTGCATTGAAAATCGTCTACAATCAGCTTTGCTCAGCTGCATTGAATCACATCATTAGAAGCCATTAGAGAGGAAAATCTGTGTCACCTCACCATTCTAGCAGCTCAGTCCCTCTGGCTTCTCCAGAACTGATAGGTGTCACTATACTGTTCTCCACTCATACAGAATATCCTCATCTCATCAGTCCAGTGCAGGATTTCATGATTTATTACTCTCACAGCTTCCATGCTAATTTCCCTGGTAATGTGTCATGGAGTTAAAATTTAATAATCTCCAATGGTGTACACACAACTACTGCTGGCTGTTTGAAAGACTATACTTCTTGATCAGAAATGACACTAAAATGATGCTCCACACCTGATTTTAAAGGCAAATGTCATAGTTTTTGCTGATTTCATGATGATGGATTGCTAAAGATTTTGGGAGATGATAAACCAAATTTCAGTGTTCAGCTATGTAAAATTGAAGTAATGTTGCTTGTTATTTGTTTTCCTGTGTAAATACTTTGTTTATTCCATCTGTGCTCATTCAGGCTCTTGAGCGTGCTGTGCTGTAACCTAGATTCTTTTCTTCTCCTGGAGTCTCAGTATAACCTCTCTGAGTTACTGCTGCAGGGTCAGAGGGACAATGTCACAGAGCCACCCTCAGGTGAAGGGTGAGTGACCATCTCTCACTTTCCTGTATTGCCTTGAATATAGTTCAGCACGACACACTAATTCAGAGTCAACCAACAGTCACTTTCCAAAAGTAATAGATTTAAAAAACTCTTGTTTTTTTCCATTTACCATAGGCTTAGATAATTTGAATTGGCAATGTGAACATACTGTAGATACAGTATGTATTGATTCTGTATATTGTTTGTTTTTACTGGCTTCATCATCCTCAGGGAATTCATCATTGATGGACTGTCTGTGGAAAGAAACCATATCCTGATTCGGATCGGTACAGTTGGTGGCCCGTCTGAGAGGAAACTTCCTCCCAGAGCCCTGCAGAAAGTGAGAGCATCTCCTTTTTCCTTCCTTATCTGTTGTATGTGTAGTACAATAAACTGTATTGAGTTGATCGTGATACAGTACCACGAAAGCAATGTCACCGGATGTAATTTGGTTGCAATACACATTATTTTTTTATTTTACCGTTTAACAGCAGTTTTATACTGGATTTTCAATTAGGAAAAGGTATGTGAAGTGAGATTTATTCTGTTAACAGGATGCTTTTCACAATTTTGCAGTCATTGTAACAGTCCCCAGTCAATATTCTAGTTTTAGATGCCTTATCTACATCCCATGTTTTGAATTTAAGAAACACAAATGGGGACTAATATATCAGTATTCATATATCAACATAATCTCCATGGAGGAGTTTACTGCTGCTTTGGCAGTTGCTTATGTGGGTTGTATTTCAGATATCTCAGGAATCATGCGAGCAAACAAATATTATGCTTCTAAAAAGAGCTTTGCAGATAAAGCCTCTGTTTTAATGTAAAGAGATTTGTAAACAAGGCAGTAGATGCATATGTGACAGTTTGAGTGATGACAGAATTTGACATTCGTGACATATAGGATGAGGCTCTGGTTGATGACTCAACACATCTTTAGGTGATTCCAGTGACTGGAACTAAAAATAAACCTGCACACTTTTGTGTTTGACAAACAAAGTCCTTATGTGTTATTCTGTAGTTTTATACTGAAATTTGATTCTTGATTTGAAGCTGCAATAAATATTTATTATTGTAGCAATGGAAAAAAGGGGTTGCTTTTAGAAAAAAAAAAAAAGACATTAGGAGGTCAGACTGAATTCCCTGAGTAAGCTGTCATTCAGTACTAGTGTCTGGCTTGTTTTGGACCAAAGGTTGTTGTGAAGATATTGATAAATGTATTTTCCCCATACATAAAAAAAATGTTTATGTGGTAACCAGTGTTTGCTCACAGCTATAATACAGCTACTGTGAGTGTCATGTTTTAGCAAATTAAAATGAGAGTGAAATTAATATAATTTTAATACACTACAGTTACTACACTACTGATTTTTTTATGTTTTTGAACGATTCTTAAGCTCATGAAGTTTGCATTAATTTGATCATAAACACAGTAAAACAGTTACTGTATTGTGAGAAATATAATTTATTCCTGTGATGGGAAAGCTGAATTTTCAGCATCATTACTCCAGTCTTCTTCAATATAACATGATCCTTAAAAATCATTCTAATATGCTAATTTGGTGCTCAAAAATGTTTCTTATTATTGTTAATGTTGAAAAGAGCTGCTTAACTTAATTTTTTCTACAGCACATTAAATATCAGCTCAACGGAATATGCCCAAAATTACATTGTACAATTTTGTTATATACATTAATAGTTAAAAAATAATAATGGGAAACCACAGCATACCATATTTATGGAAAGTGTCCCATCTGTCCCTTAGGGGAATGACCCTTACCCATGGCCAATGGTGTCTACATACCCTCTGCCTAAATATTACATTCTTGACATGCCCAAGACTCTCCGCCCTAAACAGGGTAAGAACTACTATATATGTGTGTATTATGTGATATTTTTGTAATTTATGAAAGCAATTCCCTTATTTAACCATTAGTTTAATTCAGTGTTTTACATGGTTCTAACTTCAAGGACACATTCTCTCTTTATGACAAACTCATTTCTCTTCTTTACTGTTACAGAGATACATCTTTATTTCAGTGTGACGACTTTTTCCAGCTCAGTAAATGGGGACTAGATGTTCTTAATGCCTAGTAGACACTCTTCCTTTAGGAAGAAGCATCAGTATGTGGATGAATCCCTATTCAGTGCCTCAGTGTTGTTTATTTCGGTCTGTCTTTAAATGTTAAGCTTGAGACAGTATATTGTTATTCTGAAGGCCAAGAAGTTATACAGTTAGTAGTTACAAGTCAAGAGTCACAGATTGCCATAGGGCATGAAATCAGTAAATGAATTAGTTGTGTACTGTGTTCAAATGTTTTTGCCAGAAGACAATCATTTTGACTGTTAAAAAAAAGAACACTGTGCCTGTTTCTTCTCAGAGTCAGAGATCAGTGCTTATTTGGCCTCGTCTAAAGAAACTGAGAGAGATGCTAGCTGGATGGATGACTGCAGGAGACAGTTCTGCAAGATCATGGCTACAAAGTCAAACACTCTCACTGGATACGGTATGACCCACATTCAGCTCTGTCTGAAATTCACAGCAAGATGCCCAGCTTCTCTAATCTTATACTGAAGTTTTACTGCATTTAAAGGGGTGAAAATGAGAAATCATATATCTGTTTGAAACGATATGTTTGCCCGGTCACAGTGAGGTAATAAGGATGAAGTAGGATAACTACTAAGAGGGTCTCAGGCGCAGACCCTTCTTCTTCTCGCCAGAAGAACGAACAATATCCCATCCTTTTCAGCAGCTATCCTATCCTACTACAGTTCTGTTCTTTTCAACAGCAAATTTCAGAGCAAATTGTTTCGTGATCCTGCCATAATGTAATGCAGGCTTTGCAAAGAGGCTGTTATTGACGAATGGGGTAGCACAAACTATATCGAGTTTGACAGCAAAGCCGCAGCTCGTGAGTCAGTGTTGTTACTCATTTCACATGCAAAGAGGGCATTTACATAGAGGACCTAAAGGCACAACAGCACAAAACCTCCTGTTTAATTTTAAGGGTCAGAGAGATGGTGGAAAATAGTCATAAAAAAACTAAATTATGACTGCTTTGGCAAATTAAAAGTGGGCTGGAGGAAAAACAAATAAAATGATAAAAAATGCATGATATGACTGACCCTTTTAAATTCAAAACAGCCCTGTTGCATTATATGTTCCAACTTTTAATTATAAAATTATGTATCCAGGATCTCTAAGTCTGCAAGACCAGTTTCTGTAAATGCAGAATAGATTGTTTACAATGTGAAGTGCTCACTTGCTTTTTAGACCAAAGTTATTTGCATTTATTTATAGTGTTCCTTGATGTCCATTACTGTATATGCCTTTTTCTTTAAATTTGCCTTTAGATTTCCCCGGGAATTAAAGACTATTGTGTTTTTTTCAGTATATTAATAATAGAGCTGTAAAATCCTTTAAATCAATGTGTGTGTTTTTCTAGTTTAAAATAGTAAAATAACTCAAGGATTTCTTTCTGTTGTGAATGTTTAACATTGGCCAGTTTCATAGTACATGCTGTTACTCTATGTCTGCCAATGTCTGATTCCATGTTAGGCTTTTGTGTCTTAATTTAAAGTGATATTCAACAGTGAGTTTTAAACATTGTTGGAGTTATGCATTTCAACAAACAGGAAAATACATGCAGCACTAAAGAAATGAGATGACATATAAACTTTCTCATGGAAGATCTGTATTTAAACTCGATGTACTGTGGCTCAAGACATTCTTTGATTTATCTAGCATCCACTCCTTATATGAAAGAGGCTCTTTTGCTAGAGATTTGATTCACAGGAAATTGCCTTGACCATTCACGTTTCTTTTCTCTCACAGTACTTGCTGATCTGTTGGAGAGGGTCGTGCTGCATCTCTCATCTTCATCCACCGACTGCTTCTTTCCACCGGCAGAATATAAAGGTCAGTCAACAGCACTTTAATGTTTAATGAAAGGATTTTTTTTATTTATGTGACCAACTTGCAGACAGCTAACAGAGACATCATTCACTTCAGGGGGCGTATATAGAATAAAAAAAGCACACACTGGTATATATGAATATAAGTCCTGCTTCTCATAACTATACATTAAACATGAAATATTTTCTGATTGGAGGTGATTGTGATTTTAAAAAATTGCTTTCTCCTGGAAACTTTCTGCATCACACCTGGTTAGGACATGCTGTTAGCTCACCATGGTATGCTCATTGTAAAAATCCATCTGGACGAGATTTGTCAGCTTTCCATTCACGCAAGGAGAATTATTTAGAAAATGGGCGAATAGTTGAGGCTCTGTGGGGTTTTCATTTATTAAACATAATGGTTCTCAGAAATAATAGTGGTCATGCTCTTTTGTTTAAATCCCAGCTGCAAGGAATATCTGCTGGCTTGAGCTTGAGTAATGTGACTGCTTCAAAAGAATGATTTGACAAAATTCACACCCCTCTCAACCTATTATTGTTTTAATATTTATAATAAACCTTGAAATTTATGATTATTTTGCTTTGTATTTGACTCCATGGCATCAATTAAACATCTTTCATAACGTCGTCTACCCTCTCAACCTTCACCTTTTTTATTCAGTGTCAGAGAGTTAAAGTTTTCATACTTTGAAAGTCTTTGATATCTCGTTTTTAAGTATGGTGAGGGTCAGGGGTCATTTAACTCTGGAGATTATTAGTGGTTTGGGTTCTGGCAAGCTCGTGAACTTTTAATTTAATGACAAGCATTTTCTTTCATTTATGAAGTCCCGAGTCGTAGACTACGAGTGAAAATGTTTCTCTTATTTAATTACTTTAGTAAATATTTATTTTACTATAGAAAGTAGACATAAAATGCAGCTTCTGGGTAAAGTTTTGAATGATAGCTTAATTGATGAGAATTTACAAAAATGAATCAGATTTCTCAATCCCCAAAACTTCCCAAGTAGGATATATGAGTATATGTATGGATGCCTGACATGACAAGTATTATGGTGTCATGTTACTTTAGCATTTGTTTCCTCCTTTCGTCTGCCTCTAGGTCTGTATCCTCCCCTCTCATTTAGCAGAGGAGTAGGGGTGACTTGTCACACTTCATCTCACTTAGCCGTTCATGTCATAATCGCTGACTGATGTGAGCAGCAGGAAGTATGATTTGTCATTCCGCCTAAACCCTTCTTTCCGATTGGTTCATTTGCCAGCCAGTCAAGACCAGTGACTTCACAAGGTGCACATCTATCTGCATTATGTCATCATTACAATCCTGACATTGTTGTTATATTAATGAGGATGGAGGAATGGCCGCATAATTATATCAGTGGGCCCATTTCCGTCTCACCAAGGGTATTCACTCAATTAAGGCCATTCTTAAGCATGATGAATGTAGATCACGCAGCTGATGTTGATTTGTGGGTAAGCCGATGCTGAAATATAAATATATTATTTAACAGCACATTTTGCAGTGCTCTTTTGCTACTCTCTGCTCCATTTACTGAAATGAAATGGGTATTTGAAGAGGAGGTGCAAATGGGATGTATTTTTTATTTTTTTGGTTTCAGTGGTGGACCACAGTGTAAAGACGCGAAGCCTGTCTTCTGTGGAGCAGTTAGGTGTGGGGATATCCCTCAGGTAATGTATATGCCATATCCAGGCTAAGCGTCATGCTAGGATTAAGGTTTGTGAATCGTTGTTGAAGTGCTTTGTTAAAACAATTTCTTTTTAAAACACTAAAAATGTATTACGTATTATATACAGGGTCTTAAAAAGGTCTGACATCGAAGCAGAAAGTCTTGAATTCATAATCATCATGGCATTAAATGTTGCATGCACTGCAATAAATATCAAAAGTGAACAAAATAAAGCGAGTTCAACAAAATTAAGTGACGCTTGATGCAAAAACGAACATCTGTCAATGAGGTATGAAAAGTAGTTTTTGTTTCGAATTACTTATTGGCTCATTGGCAGATTTTTATTTTTTATTAAACTCACTTTATTTTGATCAGTTTCTCAGATTTCTCAGTTGTTTTGCTTCTGAAATAAATGTATCTATTGGAAAACCAAGACAAAATGTGGAGCAAGAACTTTTTACACTGTGGTCAGAATGTACAGTTATTTTCGTATTCTATTTTCTTTAATTATTTCCATATTCTGGTTAACCTTTTCTTTTTAATGAATTTAAAAAACAATGACGATCTGTTTAAAAAAACTGTTAAATTTGCCTTCATAAAACATGCTGAAACCCTGGCATTACAGAATATTACATTTATTATACAGTATTATTATCATGAAAGTAATACAATGTAATATTATTAATACATGTATTTTGCTTTAAAAATGTTTAGATATTTTTACTGGAAGACAGGACAAAAATACTGATTAGGAAAGTGATTTTTGCAGTTTCAATATTCAGAAATTATTTCAGCTTCACTGAAAGCCACAGGCATTCTGCGGTATGTCAGCACACTAGTTAAATTCAATATGAACTCATTTAGATATTTTGTCTTAAGGCAATCCACAATGACTGTAATCAGGCAATGCATTCTAGTGCTCAGCACATTGGGATAGTTGTAACTCTCTGTTAACCTTCATTTGGTGCCGTTTCCCAGGGAGAGACTGTACATGCATGATAAAACTGAATTTAATTCGGTTGCGAAATTTGTTCTTATTAGTCAAGAAATATTGCCTTGAGAAATTTCTAATTATGTATATGTCCGTAAATTGGTTTTTGGGGAAGAACATTTTAACAATGTATTTTCACCTTTGTTAGGAAGGTCCTATTGAATGGGGTATTAAATGAAGCTGCCATGTAAAACAGTGCGTGTTTGTGTGTGTGTGTGTGTGTGTGTGTGTGTGTGTGCGTGCGTGCGTGCGTGCATCAGACCAGGGCAGAGAATGATGGATCACCCATACCACTACAGAGCAGCACTCCCGCATGCACACACTCACATACAGACACACTTTTATGTGAATGTTGCCTGAATACTCAAAGTCAACAGCTATTCTTACACACATAAAACGCTTTTATAGGGTTTTATTTCTATTGAGGCTGTTCAGTGTAGAGATGGCAGGATGACAGCAGTCTTACCAGAGTGTGACGACAACAGATGAACTCAAAGTCATCTTACTATAAATCTCACTGAGATGGTTCATTAATAAGAAATATGAGTTAAATGGCAAATTATTTATCTTTTTTTAACTACTGATTATTTTCAGTTACAATATTTTATTTTATTTTTATTTATTTATTTATTTAATTTTTTTTTTTTTTGGAAGTGGGAGGGGGGATTAATTATTTGGAATAATTACGATTTTTTTCATGTCTTTGGATGAAGTCTTTTATGCTCACCAATATTTTGAAATAGTATTACAATTTAAAGTAACTTTTCTATATGAGCATATTTCAAAATGGAATATGCTGATTTGCTGCTCAAGAGACATTACTTTTTATTCTGAAATGAACACTTATTTAGCAATGTCCCGTTAAATTGATCAAAAGTGACAGTTAAGACATTTATGATTTTAAACATTTTTCTATTTCAAATAAATGTGGTTCTTTGTAACTCTCAATTCATCAAAGTATCAGGGGAAAAAATGGATAATGTTTCCACAAACATATTAAGCAGTTTTGGTGAGCATAAGAGACTTCTTTTTAATTAATTATTCTTAACTTTTGACCAGTAGTGTAATATGTATTCCTACATATTTAAATAAATTATTTTTTAAATAAATCTGATTTGATTTTCATTCATTTAATCCTGGACACAAACAAACTTTATAGTATGGTGAAAAATTGAAAGCAAACAAAATTATGTAAAAAAAAAAAATAAAAAAAATTCTTCATGTAACACTTGTAAATCCTTTGTCAGCTCCTTTATACAAAATGTAAAATTCCAATCACATTCCTATTATGATATTGTGACGCATAACAACATATGCATTGTGCTAACTATTGTGAGATCGAACCCTAATGTTGACATTAAAGCAATTAAAAAATTTCTGGAGCTTCACACATCTGGTAAGTATTGTATAAAAAAAAATACAAAATTGGCACTATATTTACCACTCTGATATAAATGACTATCAATCATCCACTAAAATATATTAATTATGTCTTCGTTTATGATGTGAATGTCTAATTTTTGTTTAAGAGCATAATTAGCATGAAAATGAAAAAAGTTCCTGAGCAAAGTCTCCTGAGGTTTTCTACTTGTTTAACAAATTTAAACACTGCTTAAATATTATTTACAGAAAGCAGAAATCAATGTGTCTCAGTAACAACATTAAAACTTTTAACACTAATATTTTTAGAAACTCCAGTGTGATATTATTGTCCTTCCAACCTGCTCAAAAATAAAGCATAAAAAGCGCGTCTTTATAGCACTTGGTAAAGCGTGATGTTTGTGTATTGGGCACTAGCGGTTCAGAGGCTGCTGCGGTGGGAGTGGTTTGTTCCTGAGGGAAATCAGCAGCAGCACACACAAGTCTGAAGATTATTATTAGTGCCGAGCTTTAAAGCAGCGAGCTGTCTAATAATAAATAATAAAAAAAATAAATAAAAAAAAACCGTGGAGTCTGTTGCAGACTCAGCGGAGTGTTAGTACTTAAATAGTCTGCCGCTGGGAGTTTGAGAGTGTATGGATGTAAACAACCACCTAAAACAGAGGACTGACTCACACAGTTATACAAATCCACAACTATTAGATGAACCAAAAATATAGGCATTTGACAAGGCAGACAAACTT
>JAUZSZ010000116.1:14483390-14494878 GCA_034780575.1 Labeobarbus marequensis | reverse complement strand
GAACATTCTGCTTTAAGATTAAGGCTTCAAAGAGGACTTTTGCAAATCCAATGAAACACTTCAATCAGAGTTCCACCAAAAGGTTCAGGAATAAGATGACTTACAACAAATCCCAGGGCCAGCAATGGTTCTCCCTCATTGAGGTGGTACAGGAAGGAGCCTCCGTACGTGTTTCTGTTTAGAGGCCAGCCAACCGAGTGCTCTGCCCGTCCTGGGCGCCACTTCTTCTCATCAATAACCCAAAGCTAGAAGAAAGCACTGTTTTGTTTTTTGTTTTGTTTTGTTTTGTTTTGTTTTGTTTTGTTTTGTTTTGTATTAATCAGTTCATAAAAATTGCATCAAGCTTTTAAATGAAAGCAATGACTCCAAACATGAAAATGAACTAGCTGATTTCACTACAAACATTGTCACTTAAAGGGAAACAGCGGCATCAAACTGAACACAGAAATATTTATGTAAGTTTAAAGCATCAAAGCAAGAGGGGTTGTACCTCTTTGAGACCGATAGCGTATGTCTGCGGTTCACAGTTCTCCCTGAGCTTGAACTGCTTGTAGAGTTGCTTGGCCAAGTGTCCGTGACAGCCTTCACCAAACAAAGTGACCTTAGCGTGGAGCTCCATGCCTCTCTCAAACACATCCTGGAGGAGTTCAACAGAGCGTGAAATGTGGTGGTAACAGCACATGAATATGCCATCTGCATAGCAGAATCACTTTACCCACAGTTACCCTTTTATTTTTTTCTCACTGCAATCTTTTGCTGTAGTTCACAAAGTCATTTGGCCTTCGTGTGAACATTCAGCAGACTGTTTTAGATTATAATTATTCTTATATAAAAAAAATAAATAAATAAAAATCACATAAAATGTGTTTTAAATGTTGTATGTGTATTTAGGGCATTTGCATATTCTGCACTGGAAGGTATATTGACATAAGACCTTTGGAGAGCCATCTTTAGCAATGCCAACATCATTGGTTGCAATTCCCTTCACACTTCCATCCTCATGAAAAAGCACCTGTGTAAAAAAAAAAAGAGAGAGAGAGAGAGAAAGAAAAGGACAGGTTGACAAGAGTCTGTCAACTGTAATGTGACAAAAGTAATGTCACTAACGTTTTCATCTTGTAATTGTGACTCACAATAGGAATTCTTGTGATGTCATGACTGAAATCTTTTGAGTCTCAAAATTACAACTTCATATCTCATCATGTGACTTTTTTTGTACTTTTATCTACAGCAACTTACAGAATGCATTATGCATTTCCCTGCCTTTTAACCAATTAACTTTCTTTATTCCATGATTTTTCAGTTGTTTTTGATTACTATATATATTTTTTTTAATAATTTAATGGAGAATGCATTCACAGTGTGTAATTTCAAGTCAATCTAAGAGGAACTACACAAATGTTTACATCACATAAATTTCTATGACTTTTTAAAAATTGTATACATTTCCATGACATTTGTGATTAACTATTTTAGAATTCCAATTTTAATATATTTAAAATTTATTTCCAAATTTCCCATGACCGTGGTGGGAACCCTGCTTACTACAGAAACAGCAGTCCTGAAGTTAAATAAATTCCAGGTTATAGTGCACTGATCGTCTCGTGGGGATTTGAACCTACAACCTTTTGGTTACCAATCCAGAACTTTAATAAGTACAGCACATTACTTACAATACAAATTACAAGTACAGAAAGAAGGTCTAATTAAAATAATGGTTAATTGCATCATTAATGAATGCGTTCAGATAAGGAAGGTATTCTGACCTCAGCTGCTGCGTAGCCTGGATACAGCTCCACTCCCAGCTCCTCCGCCTGCTCCCCAAGCCAGCGTACAAAATGCCCCAGACGAACTAGGTAGTTTCCATGGTTATTCATTGGAAGTCCTGTGTTCACAAATTGCATTTAAATGCATCCACATAACTGAACCAGTCTTAAAAACCTTTAAACCTTTGTATAGGTAACAAAACCATTCATAACACTGTGACACAAGTAGACCATTTTTTTTCCATTATGTAACTCTCATTGTGTGAAGTTCTATAACTCTCCAAAATGGGCCTTATGCAATAGCAATAATCTACCTGGTAATATTGGAACAGGAATGCGGTATTTTTCTGTCAAAATGGAAAACTTGTCCTCTGTAACTGGAGTGTTCAGTGGAGCCTGTTAGACATGAATCAAAATCAGTTTCATGGCCATCACTGGTTCATGTGTCAACACAATCAAAAATTCAATAATACGACAATAAATCAGAATGCATAACATATTTCCCATACTTTTTACAGCTATTTTTGATTATTTATTATTTAAAATAGGAATGTAGTATTTACAATAGTCTGCATTGTGTGTTAACACATCCTAAGTGGGGTAAAGAATGCATGTGTGCGTTTGTTTGTACCCCTCTCTCCTTCCAGTCTGGAATAAGCTCACTGAGTGCAGTGGGCTCTAGACAGGCTCCAGATAATGTGTGAGCTCCGATCTGAGACGCCTTCTCCACCACACAAACCCGCAGCTCCTTCTCATGCTGATTGGCCAGCTGCTTCAGGCGGATGGCTGCTGACAGGCCGGCTGGACCTCCACCAACAATGACAACGTCTGCCTCATCAGCGAAGCGCTCCATTTCCACCCCTGAACATATGAAAACAGACAATCACAGTGTCACTGACAATTATCAGAGCCTGTTTTGTGATACAAAAATCACCCAGTGGCGTTATATGCAAATTCTAATTCTGGGTTTTGTCTAAAAATACAGTGACAATTAGAAGGCAAGGTTCATGAAATGTCAACTCAATTACCAATGGCTAATATAATGGGTATTAATGTAGAGATATATATAGCATCTAATTTATACATATTAAATGTAAATCAGTCAAATCACTTTCAGCAAGCTAATGATTTTCAGTGACAGGCTATATTTAGTCAGACAGGCTATCCTTCAGTTGTAACATTACGTACATCAGTTGTGGATCAGTAAAGTCTTGATAAGCAAATCTTTTACAGTACAAGTTCATAATATTATTTTTAAAAATCAAGTAAATTAAAAACATCTACAATACAACATTTATTTATAAAAGCACCTTTCAAAACAATCAGGGTTAACCTAAGTGAAATTCAGAAATTAAACTACAAGAAGTGCAAAACACACACACACACACACACACACACACTACAACAACAACAACAGTAAAAAATAAAAAAAATTAATCAAAACCAGTGGTGAAAGCAACATTGAAGGACAGAGAGAATAAGTATGTCTTTAAAGCAGAATTGAAAACAGAAATAGAGGACGTTAATCTGATATGGAGTGGTATGGTATGTAATATTATAAATCATTATATACATAATGTATGTGTCACTTATAATATTTACTATAAATACATATAAATATAATATATAATATAGTTAGAATATCATGCTACATATCACATACACATGGATGATTATTAATTGTTTATATACCACACACAAATATTCTCTTGTAAATTACCAGGTTTTGCTGTAAATAAAATCCAGAATCTGAATTTCTCTCTGTCCTATCCAATCAAAATGTGTTAGCTCTCACCTCTAAAAAGGATAAAGTGATGAAACAACAGTGTAGCACAGAACTGACCTTCCCATCGTGGGTCCTTATCTCTGGGGCACACTGTGTAATGTGTGGTAATTCGTGGCACAGAGGAGGAACTCCGTGTGGAGTACACCTGAGGAGCGACATGCTCTGCTTGAACCGCCTTCAGTGCACCTACACACCTCCGTGCTGCAAAAACACAAATAAAAGGCAAAACAATTAGGTCACAGACAAGATCATTCTCATACATATTAACTTCATATCGGATTAACAAAATAGTTTAGTATTACAAAAACACTGTGTATATATGTCTATTGTGCATGTAAGTATATCAATAAAGTTGCTCCAAACTAAATGGATCAACTTTATATAACAGGATAAGCTGTTACAAAATCCTCCCTTAAGTAACAGGCCAACTAATGTACTCTTCTAAAAGAAGCTAGCAGACTTGTAAGCACTATTTGTTTGCTTACAAAAAACAGTTTCATGTGTATATTTAATGCAGGAACGCGTTATTGAGTAAGTGTTCATCTCTCGGACACAAGGACACATAGACTCACCGATATTCGAGTGACCTTTACCCTACTTTCCCTGTGACTAAACAGCTGCAGGTTTCTGTTTGCTAACTAGACGGATACACTTACAGTTAAACGCATAATTAGTGTCATGTAAACATGGTTAATAACAACTTAGTAGGACAATATCTCATGTGTGTAGAATCAAAGGTTTACAACGTTTGGTTAGCGTTCTGGCTACATGTCAGTGAAAGTGTGACAGTACCTTGGAGGGAATATCTACAGGCTGGAAACATTAAAGGAGCTTAATGTGCGGCTGTGCCTCTGGACAAGTGCTTCCCGTGGTTTTCCAGGTTGAGTGTGGACAAATAAATAGCACTCAGGTTTACCCTGTTACAAAATATGTGTCATAACACACTCAACGCGTCTGTTGCGCAGCTCAGAATGGCGTCACAAAAACGCGCCGGAAAACCCTGCGAATGACTGCTGATCATCAACTCACGCGGACAAGAGTCTCTGGTGTCCGTGATAGCGAAGGGAAACGGTTCGGCTGTAGGGGACGCTCTGCAGTCTGGGATTAGATATAGAGTACACATACACAGGCAATTACTAAAATAATAATAAAATATTCGTTAAAATGCCAAACACTTACATTTATGCAACGTGATTTACAAAAGAGAAACAAAGAAATTTGTGAAAGAGTCAACAATATTCGTGTTACACCATGGACAGCTTTAGGCTATTAGATAGCTAGAAAAGATGGCAAGCTACAGAAGATGAGAAATGTACAATTGATTGATTGATTGATTGATTGATTGATTGATTGATTGTATTGGTTAATAGTGTGGGGGGATTCTGTATTCGTGAAAAAGGTCTTCAGCTGCTTAAGCTTGAGGGATGTGATGGTCTTAACAGTTTGGTGGATGTTGGCACCTCATCCCACCAGAGAGGAACAGAGTGGGTGAAGGTTTTGGAGAATGACATTTTGCAAACGCCACACTCATTCAGAGACCTTAGCTAGCATGAGTTAATCGTTTTTTTTTTTTATTTTATTTTTTTTTTTTTTTTACTTTATTGAATGATATAAACTTCACAACCCTAACTGGCCTGGTAGAGTTTTAAGCCATTCTTTTTCTTCATTAGGTTCAGCGACAAAAAGTAATGAGCAAAGCAATTTCCTTGAGATATATCTAGAAATTTGGAAGAATTTTCAGGAATCTGTTCTTGTGAAAAAAGGACTTCCCAAGAATAATAATTGTGTTAATTGCAAAGTCATATGTTTCATCTTTAAAAAAACAGGTAAATCTTCAAATTTAGGAAATAACCAGTAACTCAAATCTTCCCAAAAGGCACAGGAAAACTTACAATCATAAAAAAGATATTAAAAGATTTCTGTAGTTTCAGTTTGATCAATACAAATGGAACAGTTGATAACATCAGGACCAAATAAGGATATATTCCAACAATCATTTTAAAGTGTACTTCCTTTGCTTTTGGTGCAATTGGAAATTTTGAATATTTTGTTCTTCACTTAAATTAACTTTTTGTTTTAACTTCATCCATATAAAAGTATTAAAAGACTGAATTTTTATTTGAAGAAAAAGGATATAATTCCTGTACAAATATTTTCCGAAGTATAATATTGGGTAAATTTAGGTTGTTAAGAGAAACTCCATTCACCAAAAGCTGAGGAAAACAAGGTTTTACATTGTTTTAAGATATAGGTTACAAGCCATCTGATTGTGTGATAGCTTTAGTGATGTTATCATACTGTTTTCTGTCAAATAAATTAAATTTGGAACAAAAATTTTCAAAAGACCTAACTCAAGTATTATCTAATATTTTCATCACAGACCATGATCCTTTCTCCCCAACTTTTTATTTTCACAGAAATTAAGCCTTTGATAATATACACTGGCTGGAATAAGTAATATATTTTTTAAGGTTTCTAAGATCTACCCATAATTATGGAAAGTTGTCAGTCAATGAAGCTCTGTTTCCACTTTATTTAATGTGCAATAGGGTCACCTAATTTGTCTGCCGGTTTCCATGCCGACACAGACTTCATACATGGTCAAGAATTTCCAGTCCAGGTCAGTCACAGTGTGTGACTGACCTATTTATAGGGCTATTCTCTGTTTAGGGTGCAATTTACTTGTTTGATGTTTTTTGTTTGTTTGTTTGTTTGTTTCTGTTTCAGTATGTGCATCTGGTTTGATCTGGTTTGGATTTTCAGTCAGACATGTTTGGGTCTGCCAAACAAGGCCTGTGTCTGAGATGACTTTCTGGACTTAACTTAGGGCTTTTTAATGAACCATAGCTATTTTAAGTGTTTGTGAAGAAACACTGAAGAAAATTAAATTCTACATGGTGATAAAACATGATAACCCATATCGTCACAGCATCAGTCCCACAAGATACAAATAATTAAGGAAAAGTTATTTAGAAAATTGATTAATAGGGGCTATTGGGGATGTGTGAGTTTTAATTACTAGAAATGAAAAACACTGATGATCAGTGAATAGCACAGAATGCATGTAGAAGAAATATATTAACATGCTGAAAAAAGAGATATTGCATCCTTATAACGTCATACGTCTTCACATCTATAGCACAGAACATTCTCCCACATGTGAATCATTTGGGAACTTCACCTAAATTTAGTGACACAGGTGTGTATGTGTGAAGCAATATATCAACACCTTTACTGAAAAACATTTTCTGAAATAATAAGCTGTGAAAGCCTTGCTTTCAAACTACCAAATTGCATTCAAAATACCAAAAATATTTTTGAAAAATTTGTTTATTTTTCATCTTTACATTCATAAAATTAAAGGTAATCTCTGAGAATGACATGTCACAAAAACAGCATTTTCTTGAGGGAAACGTGAAAATATCCTCTTCTTTCGATGACTTGACAGTGTCAGAATCTTTTTTTTTTTTTTTTGTTTTTTTAAATGATCACAGTTGTAAATGATAACCTTCCACATGTAAGAGAGGAGTGCTGTGAGAGTGTCACTAATGGTGTTTTATTAATAATTAGTTGACAGCTCTTTATAAATGGGTCCAACTTACATAAAAGCCTTGTGCCTGCTCAGAGGGCATTATATCAATTACGTGGTCTTTGTAGCTGGGCGACTCTCACAAAAACATGTCAGGTCATATTTCACCCGAAAATAAAAAGTAATATATTCTAATATAATATTGCATAAAGATAAGCATATTTTAAGACAATAAACAGACAATTAAGACCTTTTTAACATTGTGACATTGTTTGTATGGCAATAAAGCAATGTTTTTCTAAATTATGGATAATATAACAAACTTCGGTCCCACTTTATATAAAGTGGCCTTAACTACTATGTACTTAGTTAAATTAATCAATTCACTTATTGTGTACATACATGTTTTTACATTGTACTTATATTAAAAAAAAAAATACCTGCATGTAATTACATCTGTAATTAATTTCTGCAATTACATTTATAATTATACTGATGACCCATCCCTCACACCTTAACCCACCCTTAAACCTACCCATACCACCAAACCTGTCCCTAACCTTACCTGTATCCCACCTCAATAGCAGAAAAAGTGTTTTGCAATCGTATGAACACAATAAATACATTATACTTATTTTTTGATGCAAGTACATAGTAGTTAAGGCCACCTAATATAAAGGGTGATGATAGTTTTAAATAAATTATTTTTACTGACAGTGAAACCTCATTCTACATCATTTTTATTAAAAGTTAAAGTTATGAATTAGTTTTTATAAATTGTAATTTTTGTTTTTACAATTTTGTTGTAAAAAATTGTAATTTTTGTTTTTACAATTTTGTTTTTGTCCGTTTTATATATATATATATATACAGTATATATAGATATATATATATTAATTGATGTATTAATAATTTATATTATTGCTCTTACCATTTGACTTCAAATACATTTCTTAGTGAATTTACCAGCAAAGTAAGTTTATGCATTTTCATTTTATTTACTTGCCATGAAAATAATCATAATTTCATAAATAATGTCATAATTTTAAAAAAGTCCTTAAATGGTCCATTATGCAAATTATGAGTTTTTGAAATTATTTTATATTTTGTATTTTTTGAATTGATATTTTCTCTTTTCATTTTAATTCTTGTTAAAGTTTTACTAATTTTGGTGAGCTTTTTTGTCATTTTTATTATTATTATTATTACTATTATTTTTTTTTTAAAATATCTATATAGTTTTTATTCATTTTTATTTCAGTTTTACTTATTTTTGTACATCAAGTTAAGCTAAATGAAAATAAGAAACGTGGCTAAACTAGCTAAAATAAAATAAGTTTTGTTTTTTAATTTAGTTCAAATTTGTTTAATTTTAAGTAACATGTATTTATTGACTGATTGTTTTAGTTTACTATGAAAATCTTTCTTTTGTCATGTTTTATCAGACTGACTCATAATACATATCATCACATCATGATATGTTTCTGCTTAAAGGTCTGAAGAAAATCTTCATCTAGATAATCTTTAAAGTTCTTGTGTTGTAGTTGTTATTAAATTTACCAGCAGCTGCACTGGCAAGTTGCACCAGTTCATTTACTTGCCAAATTCTTGCATTTGGTGCTGAAAAAAAAGAGTTCATTTTTGACCCTGTGTTGTCCTGTTATTTTCTGTGAATATATTTAATAACACTCCTCATTTAATGAAACACATTCCTCACAGTCAGTGTGTGTGTGTCTGCAGTGAACGACTCAAACGTCCAGTTTCTGGACCAGGACGATGACGACGATCCCGACACGGAGCTGTACCTCACGCAGCCGTTCGCCTGTGGGACAGCGTTCGCCGTCAGCGTGCTGGATTCGTTAATGAGTGCCGTAAGTGAACGCAAACACAGCGGCGTCAGGCCTCGAGTCGCGCTCCGCTCCGCATCTTTAACTTAGGAAAACACATGCAAATAGAAAAGGCACCAGCAAATTAAGAAAATATCTTCATCAGTTTGACAGCATCATCAGTTTGTGAAATGCTCACAACACAAACAAAGAAATGCACAAGTAGCACAGACCACAACAAAATTACCCTAACAAAACGAAAATAAACCATGTTCTTATGGGTTTTTTTTTTTTTTGGCATATTGATTACCATTTCTATAACCACAGTTGTACAAATATTATGGTTAAGCAATGGTTTGTGTAGTAAATCCATGGTTAATTTTGTACATGGTTTTACACTATAGTAACCATTTTTTGTTTGTATTTAGTTTTTATATAATAAATGTAGGTACCACTTTATTTTAATATGTCTTTGTTACACATATTACATGTACTTACTATTATAATTACAATTAATTATGCATAATTGCATGCAAGTAACCCTAAGCCAAACCCTAACTATATAGTAAGTACAAACAGATCACTCAGGACTTATAAGGACACCTTAAAATAAAGTGTAACCTAAATGTATTTATCATTTAATTAATTTTAATAGTAAAACCAAAGGCTTTGGTTGATTTTTGTAGGGAAAGTTGTAAAAGTAAGTTAGCTAGCTTACATATCCTTTCACAGTTACAGTAACTGTGTATTTCGTCAGCTTATTTAGGCTAATAATATAAAAAAAAGCTTTAAGGAATCATATGAGCAGGATGTTAAAATAAACACAAGTCTCAGCCATGTCCCACATCTCTGTCCCAGCCATGTTCGTCACTTTGTGGTTCCCTTAACCGTTTCCGAGGTGGTCTGTGCCTGTTTGCAGTGCACTTCTTTGTTTGGATGTGCTGCAGTGCGTGTTTTGTCAAATTAATGAAGATGTTTTCTTAATTTGCATGTGTTTTTTTTTTATTTGCAGTGTGTTGAGGTCTCTCTGCCTCTGTAGTAACGCTCCTCTCACTCTCTCTCTGTCTCTCAGACGTACTTCAATGATAATATTCTGACTCTGATCCGGACGCTGGTGACTGGCGGAGCCACGCCGGAGCTGGAGGGTCTGCTGGCAGAGGAGAACGCGCTGCGCGGAGGATACAGCACACCTCAAACACTGGCCAACAGAGACCGCTGCCGCGTCGCACAGCTGGCGCTTTACGACGGACCCTTCGCTGATCTGGGGGTGAGACTGACCTCTCCTACTCCTTAATTTGCCTCATGTTTAACCCTCAGGTGCTGCTCGTGTGGAAGTCAAAAATTACTTTTTTTTCAACGTACAATATGTTATTTAGATAATGCTTATTATTTAACATTTTGTATATTTAGAGGAATTTATGGTACTAAATTATATTTATGGAATAGTTATGATTCATTTATTATACCGATTAACCACTTTTTGAGCATAGACTTGAAAATGAAATTTCTGACTTGTAAATGAAAATGAAATTTTCAACTGGTTAAATCTTGGTTAAAACTTGTAACTTAGCTCCAACTCATAAATCTTGAAATCTTGAATGACTTAAGTTTGAGTTTTTTTTTTTAAAGAAGACAAAATATAGAAGTGGAAAAAAACTTATAGACGTTTCTGTTTATTGTTATAAAAATATTAAATTTTATATGAAAAATATATTTCTCAAAACATGTTTTACTCTAAAACTATGTGAAAATCAAAGCCATAAATCTAAAGAAGCTGTGTTCCAAATTTAAGGTTGATATCGGAAAAAAGACCTTTCAGTAAGTTTTTATTTATTATTTATTTATTGCTTGTTTGGGTGCAGTACCAAACATTTCCACTAGATGAAATTTGTTTTCTTTTTTCTTTTTTCTTTTCTTTTTTTTTTTTTTTTTGGTCTTTTTTTGTGTTCTCATAGCAGTTGACAAAAACTTTAACCCACCATTAACCCTCTAGTGCTCTTTGGCAATTTTTGACTTCTGAATGGTACGAAACTTATAGGTTTTGGCACATTTGCTATGTGAACACACACACAAATCATCAATATGATTTGAAAATGTTAAGTGGTCCTGAAAAAAAAAACGTCACACTTGTACTCCTTGCAGTCAAAAATGACCGCATTGGAAATGAATGGGAAACTAATTTCATCTAGTGGAAATGTTTGGTACTGCACACAAACTCAAAATCTTAATGAAAGCTCTTTGTTTTTTATGATATCAACCTCAAATTTGGAACACAGCTTGTTTAGATTTATGGCTTTGTTTTTTGCACTGTCATAGTAACACGTTTTGGAAAATATATGTTTTATATAAAATTTTTAAATATATAAAACAGGACTTTCTGGATGTTTGGAGGCCTGAGAGTCAAATACTAAAATGATTTGAATCTATTTTTATTAAGTATCTTTAAATCTGTATCACCATATAATGTTTATGCTTGTATTTTCAGGATGGAGGCTGTTATGGTGATTTATTCTGTAAAGCATTGAAGACATACAACATGTTGTGTTTTGGAATTTACCGATTAAGAGACGCACATCTGGGA
>JAUZSZ010000116.1:14386648-14397238 GCA_034780575.1 Labeobarbus marequensis | reverse complement strand
CCACCCATTAACTAAACGTTCATGTAAAACATAACAGATTATGTTGGTGTGAATCTCACCAAGACATATTTCTCAATAATGTACTTTATAGGGAGATCGCTTGCTCTCTGAGAGGTGCATCTTATGCATGTGCTTTGCAAAGGTCAGTCAGCGCGATCATTTTGTTTTCATCAGCATGGGTTTGAAGATCATATTTCACTGGTTTGGACTCATGTCATCGAGAGCTCAATATGTGACCCGTGCTGGCAAAATGAGTCGGAATGCGCTCGGGCTAATTTCGAGTTGGGGCAAAAGAAGTGAAAGATGTCGATTTATGTCAAATTTGAGGTTTTCACAAAAATGAGTTCATCATCTAGCGACCCCAGTGCTCCAAATTCAATTTAAACATCTAAATGTATCTTTATATGCACGTTTTCTGAGAGGAGTACCTTTTCTCTGCTCGCTTCTCGCATTGACTCTCATCCGAAACGTGCGATCCCGATTAATATAAACATATACACAGAATTACAGTATTTCAGTATTCACACAAACATAATCTGTTATGTCTTCAGTGAATGTTTAGAGAACTGTTGGGGAAAACATCGAGATGTGTAACAATATATTAAATCCATGCATACAGTAGGTCTTAATATAGGCTATAGGCCGTCTGTCTTATTAATATTAATCTGTCAATAAAAGAAAAGAGGGACTGCTGCTCTTGATTGAACTGTTTTTGTAATCAGTTTATTTGTAATGAACACAATAAAGTGATTTTTACATTTGTTTATTTGTTTTTCTTACTTGAATGCTTTTGTTTAGATGTAAAATGAAAAAAGCAATACCCTATACATTCGTTTCTTTCCTATATTTGTTCTTTTTTTGCACTGGTTCATGTTAATAACAACAAAGATAAAATAAAAAATAGCTATGTTGTGATTATTAATCTAGTAATGTTTATTAAAGTATTGGGTGAAAAGAATTAATGTTGCTATGTGATTTTGCTTTGGAACCTTCAGAAAACTTTAAATCAGTTTTTCTCGAAATTGCTGACTTCATCGACTTCAAAAACGGGTATAGCTCAGTCGTTTTTTTGTCTGATTCCAACAACTCACATATCATTTTGAAGGTCTTTTAATGGAGAATGTATAAACAAAAATAACTCATTTTTGAAAATTTGCTCATTGTGACTCATTTTTTGTCAGCACAGGTCACATATGAATATTCACAAAGCTGGAATGCCACGCTTTGCAGCAATAGACCCACAAATTGTGGTGAGAAGCAGAAGTGAGCAGAGAAAAGGGTACTCCTCTCAGAAAGCTAGAAGAGGGCTTAAATGAACAAATCTTTGTGAAAACTGACATTTGTCACTTCTTTTGCCTGTAGCTCAAAATTAGACAGTGCATTAAGACTCATTTTGCCAGCAAGAGTCACATATTTGATATGTCACAACAGTGGATAGATGATAACTGATAAGTTAGTATAGGCATGTGACCTTGCGGGTCAACTGAAAGTCTGTACAAACCTTTTATACACAGACCATGTATCAAAACACGTAAGTGGCTTTAGAGCTGTTCAGTCAAGCCAGTAAAGATCTCTTTGACATGCTGATTACAGGTCAACTGTGCATCAGTGGTCTTCTGGGCAATCTGGTTCATGGACCTGTTGAAGGACAGAGAAAATCACTTTTGCTTAAAGCCACCACATTTTGTTGGTGCATTTTTTACTAAGCTATAATAATCAATAATGCTATTGCAAATGATATACAAACAACAGACTGTACTAGACAAGCAAGATTAGGGTTTGGGAAGAGGATAGCTGTTTTTTACTGGCATTGTTCTAAACAGCAAAACTAGTTGTTTTTGAACAACACAAGAGAAAAACGCCTTTAGTGATTTGCCAACTGGATTAACCATCTTGATTTTGTATCCACAATCCAAGATAATGAATTACATAGCTCTCACACAAAAAGTCCCCTTTGGGTGAAAACAGATGAAATAGTCCTTTGAATCTACATTTTGTCTAATATTCCTTGAACAAACTATAAAGAAATCAGTATACCAAGACAATATGTCCACAAATAATGAAGGTGAAAATGAAACGCCTGTTTTCAGAGAGGACTGTATTGGATTTAAAACACCTAGAGGCGTGTTTCTCACATTAAAGCAGCTGTAGATCGATTGGGAACCTTTTAGAGTCAACAAATTCACATCAGCTGCTAGAGCAAATTTCCTCTGGCTTTCTTTATCCACACCACTTATCATCACTTAAATAGGGGTCTAGTACTATTATAGGTCACCCAAGGACTTCAAACTGCTTATTAAATCAATTGTGGTTAAATTTACTGACATGAAAAATGTTTTTCTCTAGGATATAATATGTGAGATTACATTTGCATTTATTCACACTGAGACTTTTATCCAAGTAATATTTTAAAAAAAAAAATTGTTTTGGGACATAACACTTGTGGATATAGTGCCATATCAGTTTCAAATGCTACTTTTTTTAGTTATTCTTTTTAAACAGCAAGACCAAAGTAGTTTAAAATTAAAGAGACAAGTTTCTTACAATATAATAAAACTACAAAGATCTTTTAATAATTAAAAAAGTGCATATATTTTTCCTAATTTCTTCTTCTTCAAGGATGCAAAAGCCCAAAGCAGCAGGAGTTCCACTGTCTTTTACTGGAATTTTTTATTTCTTTGGGAAAATGACCACTGAAAGATGAACCCCTGCAAAGCCAAAATTACTGTTTGATAAGCCATCACTGGGAAATAAAGGGAAAGGACCGTAATTGCAGAGCAGGAGGTAGAAAAGCCTTTATCAAACAAAGCAAGTCTGCTATGACAGAAATTGTTAGCATAACAATTATCCAATCATGCTGCCATTAAACAGAGGAGGAAAGCAGAATAAAGAAGGAAAGGGGAAGTGGAGAGAAACAGAGATAAAAATAGCAAGAGTGGGGAAACTGCTTTAATAAAACATATCAAACACTTTCTCGCTATTAAAGCCTGCAAAATCATACAGGGAAATGATAAACAACTGGGTTCAACAGCTAGCAGATTATATGACAATCTGACTGTACTGAAAGAAATGAGGGGAAGTAAATGAGCCAGAATATATACAAAGCAGTTTGGTTTGTCTATTTTCCACATAATAGCATATTATAATCTGGTTTGAGTCAATAGGATATTAAAGGGAGAAAAACATGACTGAAGAGAGAATTTGATTCCAATTGGAGGAAGCATTTAGCTCAAGTGCCCAAAGTTAACATAAAACAGCATTCATAACACACAACATTTTCTTCTTAATCTGGTGCATGGAAGAGTGGATATTTCTTAGTTATGTTTTGCAATACACTTGTTAATGACCATGCACTTCAGAATACTGTCATATAAATTTGACTCCTCTGGGAAATTTGTTTCTTTCATCTGTTAGTTTTTGAATGCGTTATTGACTGCAGTTCCCTTTGGGGATTAGAGCTTGTTTGGTTTTTAATCCCACATTAACAACTGATTACTTGTATAAAACCGCAGTGACTCCCCGTCAATGCTCTTGCTGGTTCACGCAGTGAAAATCAGACAGTTTTGACCTTGTCCTGTTCACACTGATGGAATTTTAAAAGTGTTCATCTGCTGCACTGACAGGAAGATGAAAATAAAATCAATGTAAAATTTATACATATACAAGCACATATATATAGAGGTGACACCATACGTAGCAAATTTGATATTATTTGTTTCTTAATTAAAAAACAATATATTGGTGTTAAAATTAACAATTAATGGTCTAAACAATAAATAAAATATTTTTTTTAAAAATCACAAAATATAAAATTATTTATATAAAAAAGCATACCTGAAAGTGATGCATAGGACATGAGGACTCCTGTTGCCTAAATTAAAAAAATAAAAATAAAAATAATTTTATCATTTTTTTTATCACGTTTTAATATAGACATCCTGTTAAATATTTTCACTCACAGCACCATGAAATGTCTATACCACACATTTGGTTATGGTTCAAACCAATGTTATATGTTCAATTATTCATCTTTGATTAACTTTTCATCAGATCTACTGTATGTTTGCAATATTCAGCAGCATTCATTAAACTATGCTTTTTCAGAGCCTACTTCTAAAATGCAGCATATGTCAAAACATTCTATGATGAATATGATGCAGTGATAGCAAACCACCGTAGACTGAAGTGCATAAAGTTTGTCACCAGTTGAATTTTTAATGATTAACAATATTTATGAGCAGGTGATGTTCATTGCCAGTAACTGGATGCATGGCACCTCAACAAGCAGCGAGGAGACATTTGAATATGTAAATCCAATCAGGGATATAGATGGAAAGAGAATTTGTTTGTTTTGGGCGTGGAGTACAAACATGTCATTAGGTGGAAACAGGATACACCCCACCGCTGCTCAGTTAATATTCAGCCAGATGTGTCTTTGATTACACAGATGTAAGAGCTCTCTGAACTCCTCTAAGCTCACCAACACAGGAGGGAGATGATTTCATTACTCAAGTGTATTTTGCAATTCCATCGCGTTCGATTCCAAGTGAAGGACCCTTGGCTGGGCTAAACAGGAACACGATCTTCTCAGATGATGAAATAACAGTTTGGATTGCACAGAGAAAAGATTTGGTAACTCTGGTATTTCGAGAGTAAACTTTAAAGCTAAAGGATTACTGCACAGTGTCAATGAAAGTTAAGAAATGCTGAACTTGTGAGAAAAGAAATAAGCCGGGAACCTTACATGTTATCTAAACAGCTCAGTTTTGCTTGTATATTACTGTAAATCATGTTCCTGGAAAAGGACATAGTGAAGAACTTCTTCTCTTTGCCACATATCAGTTTCATCCTGCAAATAAAGGTAAAATATAGTTTTTGATCACATCTCAAACTGTTCCTGCACTTTGAAAATGAAATAAAAACTAACATAAAATGAAAAAAATAAATAAAAATAAAATGAAAAATGATACATTACTATTCAAGAACATTTGGGGCAGTATGCTTTTCATTCATTCATTCATTCATTCATTCATTCCACAAGGATGCATTATATTGATCAAAAGTGACAGTATAGACACATATTGTTACAAATGAAAAACCAATTTAAAATGAATATTGTTCTTTTGAACTTGCTATCGATCATGTTAAAATGTTATTTTATTTTGAATAATATTTCCCAGTATTACTGTTTTTACAGTATTTTTGATCAAATAAATGCAGCCTTGCAGTGCAGTGAGCAATACAAATATTTTACAGGCCCCTCTAAAAAATATATAATATTTTTATTTCATTCACATTTAATATTTTACTTTTCCTGACTATTATCATAATTTTCAATTAATCTTCAATTGCATTTCTGAGACAATGATAACAAGGTCAAAACTGGAACTTCTAGAGACGAATAAAGAAAAAACATGAACATAAAACATGCCTAATGTTAACCTGATAAATTAGGAAACATTTTTACTGAGTGTGATAAACTTATATCAAAGACTTTATCAAATAAATCTTCACTGATGTAACTTTATTTTCCCATCTTATGAGCTTCTCTTCTGCCACAGCATGTGGTTTAGGCAGCTTCTTTTATGATCTTTTAAAAGCTGTAGAACTCACATTTTGGTCAAGTCTTTGAGAGGAATAAGACAACCTAATCTTTTTTTTCATAGCCTCTCTTCTCTCATCCCAAGGTACATCCTAAATACCAGAAGTCCCACTGTTTTATCTTGACAACAATAGCAGGTAGCACCCCTTTTTCACAAGTTTGCCTCCACAGTTTTGATTTAATCCACACATTTTATTTGCATAACACAACATGTTGCGCTGTGTCTATAATACCACATTTGACTGCTGTCTCACAGGGAAGCTCATAGCAAGCAATTACGACAATCTATCATTTGAGAAGTGTCTGCGGTGTAATTTCCCTCCCTCCTTTTCCGACCTTGAATGCACAGGCATTAGAGGTGTGCTCCCGTCAAATGTCTGATGGCAGGAAAATTGATGCTAGGCACCAACCTGCCAGTCAGAACGCCAAACACAGAACAATTCGAGTCTGTTCCACTCAGAATGATACAGCTGGAGAGCCCAATGACTGGGTACTTCCAACAGCAGTTAGGACACGAAGCTGCCCGTCACAGCACAGCAGAGTCGATAAAAGACTTTCTGCTCTTAAAGCGCAACTGAGATCCAACTCATAATCTTCTTCCTGTACTCTTTGAATTTCTAAGCCACTGCTATAGAGTTTGCCTTATTCAGTTGAAGATGATATGCTGAGCCATGTGCGATCAAGTCCTGCTACAACTAGTTTAAAAACGTCTAAGCTCAGCATTACGAATGCTTAAATGAATGTGATCGTTTGACTGAAATCTCGCCATAATAAAGATACTACAAAGGATGGAGACGCCAGCAGCTTATGAAGAGATGCCATATTGACTTAATTCTGATTCTTTTTGAGAGGCTGAAGTGACAATGTATGTATGTGAGTTTATAGTGACTGATGGGTCCGTGGTGTCTCGTTAGCTCTTGCCGTGCAGACAGAGAATAAGCCCTTGAGCTGCCTGACACTATCATCCCATCATTCCCTTTCTGCAATGGACAGGCTGTAATGTGACCTCTGTATGAGCAGAGGAGAAGAAATTTTGGGGTGGTTGGGGAACAGATCACATTGCTTGTCAAGGCAGATGGATGAGGAAAAAACTGTCAGCGGAATTAAAAATTCAGGTCCATTCCCAGAGGGATAATGAATGAATGGCTAAGCAGTACTAGGAAAATGTTTCTCTTTTAGTGCTTATAACAAAATTATAATAAATATAATTTATAATAACTTTCTGACATGGATGTAAAAAGAAAATATGCACTCAAAGTAAAGCTACTGTGCTAATATTTTATTTTAAAAGTACACAAGCTTTCCAGTTTGGGGTTGGTAAGATTTTTATTTATTTTTTTTGTATGTTTTTAAAAACAAAGTCTTTTAT
This sequence comes from Labeobarbus marequensis, assembly GCA_034780575.1. Classification (NCBI taxonomy): domain Eukaryota; kingdom Metazoa; phylum Chordata; class Actinopteri; order Cypriniformes; family Cyprinidae; genus Labeobarbus; species Labeobarbus marequensis. The sequence continues at coordinate 14,390,267 of JAUZSZ010000116.1, read as the reverse complement.
GAACTGCAAGGCTGCAAAAAATAAAAAAATAAATAAAATAAAAAAATTATTTAATGAATAGAAAGTTCAAATAAACAGCATATACTAAAAAAATGTAAATATTTTGAAACATTATAAATGCAATATTAACTAATTCTTACAATAAAAATCCATTTGGTTTAGATAAAAGTTAAAGTGTATTAAAGAGTGTGACAATGTAAGAAGGAAAAAATATTGGAGGGGGGGGGGCAGTCTTTGGAAATGTAATTAAGCAAGCAAAATTCTGTTTTTAATAGTACTTAGTAATAGTAATAGTTTATTATGAACTCCCAAAAATAATTCTTAAGTACAGTAATTAAGTACAATTACTTTAGTCTACTTCACACAACTGCTTCCTGTTCTTGAACTTATCACACTCACCTAAGAAAACCAAAGGTGTCATAAAAAGATATATTTTGGTGTATGTTTGTTCCATCAACATCAACAAGAGATGAGTTGTTTGGCATAATCCAATCATTTGCTTGACTGCGGATGTATATTTCTAGACACCTGTCACCAACGAGATATGATTATTTCATATCACACACATTTTCCCAGTCGCTTAAATGCCAAAATCGTGATTTGACATATTAAAAATTTAAAACCACTTTTCTGGAACTTTTTTGACACTTGAAAAGGTCTGCCATTCAAACATAACTTATGAGGTATCATATTTATTTCTATTTCTGTCATCTGGTCGCATAGCCAGGAATGCTGCACACTACATTCCAAATCCAGTCTTTCAATGTGCAGCTTTATCTCATCTTTTATTTAATTTAAGATACATATATTTTTAGCATTTAAAATTAATAGTTTTTTTGAATTGAGAAGCATTTGTTTTGTTTTTTTAAATTGAGGATGCAGGGTCCCTAAAGGTACAGTAATGAGAACTGGATCACACACGTGATAGAATTCTTTTGGCACAAAGAACATTGAAATGCATGCTGTTCTGTCCAAACCTCTGATTGAGATTCATACAAAGGTACAGTCTGTGGGGACATGATGGCAATGGTGATATTATTATTAAAATAAATAAATAAATAAATAAAACAGGCTTATTAAAGCTGTATGCATGCACAAACCTTTTGTCACACCTTCCAGAGCAAGATAGAAAATTTACCAGCCATAATTATTCTTACTAACCATTAAACTGCATTTTAAATTGTGGGTAACACTTTAGAATAGGGAACACATTTTCACTACAGCTTTTCCCTCAATAAACTCCTAATTTGCTGTTTATTAATAGTTAGTAAGGTAGTTGGTTTAGGTTTGGGGTAGGGTTAAGGGATATCAAATATGGTCATGCAGAATAAGGCATGAAGTGACGCAACTGATACTGGTAAATCATTGACAACAGGCTGATGCAGTACGTCCAGATTACATTCACGCTACGCACATTCATAGTATAGAACATAGATTTTAGTGGTTGCAAAGTAATTACTAACTCTAACAGTAGCCAATTTTGGAAGCAACCAACTTATCCAATGAAGATTCATTCAGGAATGAAATACGTGACCATCTTGAGTAAGTCAATGAATCATTCACTAAAATTGTTCATCCAACAACACTGAAGATTTCAGAAAGGAAACAAGTTGCTGTCTTTATGAATGAGTCGTTGAATCCTTCCATCAACTGATTTATCTAAATATGCAAAACAAGTAGCTTATTTCAACTAGTTTTAACTCTGTGTATTGTGCATGGAGCTCTGAAAATCAAGTCATCTTAGATAAACTTATAATGTTAAATTTTCTACAAAGGTAAAAGATGGAACGAGAAAAGCTGTTTCCTTAATAGGCAGTTTCATTCAAATCAATAACAGTCAGACTATCACTTACAATTATACCAACCAAGTATTTTGTTGAAGTTTCTAATAAAGTACCAAGCTGATTTGCAAGTATATCCATTTTAGCCAATTTTCAAATCTAAATTTTGGCTTATGAATATGCAAAGAATCTCACGAAGACATGTCACTGACATGCCCTTCCCCACTGACCTTATGAAGGAGCTATCATCACAAATTAGCACAACAGTGAGCAAGCGTGTTATGTTTTGATGGCAGACTTCAAAAACTATAGCAGTTGTTATCTCCTGTGGCAGACGTGGGGATGTGAGCACCCCCCTCAAGACTTTTCTTCCGTTCAACCAACCTGGAACCATTAGAAACCACTACACACAACACCCTCCATCCCGCTGCATGTGTCATCAGCCTCTCCACTGGTGTACATAATGTGACTGGCCTTGAAATCTGTTCTGTGTACACTTACATAAGCTGACATGTCCGCATAACTGCTATTTGTTTGGGACTGTCAGCCAGACAGTCAAGCTGCATTTCCATTTAGAGAACTAGGGAGACCAAGAGAAGCAAAAATAACTGCAGATATCTTGTCATCACCAATTTTGTTCCCCAGTTGTCGCAGTTTGCCTTCGTGAGAGAGCCCATCCCAGGATGTATAAAACTGCCTGAGGGCTGCATGAGACAATCGGGGTGAGGTTTTAACAGGAGCCACACTGTTTTCCAGTGCCTGTTCTTAATATAATGATTCCTTCCCTGAAACCCATTTGTAAGGTTTATCTGTAACATCTATGCAGACACAAGTAATGTAAAGCCCGGTGAATGCAGTGTGGAGTTTCTTGTCCTTTATGATTTTTGTTGCTTGTCAGATTGTACGATAAGAGCTAGGTGTAAAGAAGTCAGACAGGTCAACTTGTCAGCTAACGGATATTCCTGTATGTAACTGGCATATTTTCAATAAACTAAGAAGCATTCTCTTTTTCAGCTACTCTCTTTTGAAGATTTTTGGAGATGATTATTGTTGCAATCTAATATGCAACATTTTAGTAATTTTCTACAGTAATTTGAACTCTTTAATTACTGTATCCTTAACAAAATGCAGGTCATGAGACTCTTACAAAAGTAGGCCTTTAATGTAAATAAAATGTGTTTTTAACAAATTGGAGATTGCCATGGCTGGAAAAAATACAATAAAATACATCAAATACATCAACAACAACAAAGAAATGCTTTTCAGTGAAAAACGTATTCATCTCATCCGAGCTTCTCTTATGAAATAATAATCCATGCTAGAAATTACTCCGAGCAGGCAAAAGTGAACAACTTTCAAGCTTTTCTCTTTCATGTATTTCTTTCAGGGTTTTGTTTGTCTGCTTTACTCATGCCGACCACTCAATGACAGATATTTACGGAAAAGAAGTCAAATTTAAAATATGTCAAAAGCATACCTTTTTCACAGCACTTTAGTGACTTTCAGTAAGTCAAGCTTCTCTTAAAATGAGCTGAGATGTGATCGAGCAAATCATGCTGATGGTCTTATCGAGGAATTTCAAATTTGTGCTAAAAACACAAAACAAAATGTTTCCTCTCATATGTAACGACAAGTTTCAGTAATTTCCTTAAAAGAATATAATCAAGGACAATAGGCCTACCTTATTCCATGTGTCAATTCAAGATCTTTGTGTTCCGCCGGTGGGCCTGAAGGGCGTGGCCGGGCGTGTCTGCGCTTTTCATTACCTTTGTTTTAGAACAATACTCAATCAACTATCATAAACTATATAGCATTTGAAAGCTAAAACACTCAAGATT
>JAUZSZ010000116.1:14332655-14345551 GCA_034780575.1 Labeobarbus marequensis | reverse complement strand
CAAAGGTGAAGTTAAACTTGTGAGTCTTGCACTTGGTTCCATCTCCCCCGCAGACGCCGCACTTATCTTCCTGTAGACCTGATCCAACCACATTATCACAGCCCACTTTCTGAAGGGAGAGAGACATCATGAGCAACAGGCCACTAAACACACACATTTACAAGTGATACATGCAGCTATTCACCTCACAGTCTCCGGCCACACACACACTGTAGGGATCTTTGTAGGAGCAGCGTGTTCCAGGTTCCACCTGAGTCTGCATGTTGACTACAGCTCGCATCTCTTTGGATTGACAGTACAATTTGCAGCGTTGCTTAGCTATGGAAAACAAGACAAGAGAGATCCTTGAGGGATGAATCTAGATGAAGTGCATATTTATAAGGATTTAGATGATCTAGAGATTATCTTGAATTCTAAAAAATAATAATAATAATTCTAAGACAAAAAAGTCAAACAAAATACATGTTGATAATATACAATTTAAATTTACAAAATGCTTTAAAAATATTCCACATTTATTAGGCTACATCTTTGTCCACCAGAGGATATGGTTTATACAAAAAAATGTCTCTTGATAGTCTTGAAATGGTCTATAAAAGCATTATACATTATATGACCCCAAACAGTTTCCAGATAATCGAAAAACTGAACGGTTCTGTTCCAGAAGAACATTCTAATAAGTCCAGCTCATTTTTTCATAAAGACCAAAACTTTTCCACGAACAATGTGATGCCTGTTGAATGTCTCAGAAATTTAAATGCATTTAATTTCACTCTGTGTGGAAAAAGTACAAGTAAAACAAGTACTTTATTCCCCACCAAAAAAGCAAACCCACACAAATCAAGACCAACAGAGAACAGTTCTCCAGAGAGTAAAATGTAAAAAACATCATGTAAAAATGATTACCTCATCTGATCAAAGGTATCCAAGCCCATTTTATGAACCACAAACATTCTTGTCTGAATTATTCTGCAGTTCAGTCTTAATTGACATGACAGTAAAAAAGGGCTCTTTATATGAGAATTACTTTAGATGTGCCTGTGCTGATCGTAAGACTAAGACAGCGTCAACAGTGCTAATGCCTCAGAAGGGATTTCATGTTCTAAGTAATGTCGTGAATAGTGTAGAAGTACATGTGGAAAAAAGAGGGGAGTTTTGAATGAAATCATATTTTCATGTGTACCCACTGTATAAGTGAGAACAGCTGTGCAGAGAAACGGATTACATCAATCTGGTTACAGGCCTGGCTGAAAAACTGAGCTTGATTGTGCAGGACAGGAGTGGGAAACAATCTAAAGTAAGCTTTGAATAAAATGTACATCATTTAAAATAATTGAATAAAATAAATACTTTAAAATTAAACTACATTGTATTCATTTAAATAAGCTTTACATATAAAAACAAAGTCAAATATTCTGCTGCGCTGATAGTTAAAATGTTTTTGGTATTTGCCGAATTGCTGGCAAAATACGGTGCAGAGTGAAAAGTATGTTGTCCAGTACTGCGAAATATTGCGAGCCAAACTTGAACAAATTATAGTAGGGCCATGGCTCAACGTGTCTAAACGACCATGTCATGACGCTGATAAATGAATTTGATGACTTTTTAATTAGCTGGCAAGGTTATTTTGGAAATTTAATAGGTTACAGATTACAAGTTACCCTATTTAAAAATGTAATAAGTAGTGTAACTACTTCAATTACTTTAAGTAATGTGATTACTTTTTGATTACTTTTCTTCTTTTCTAACCAATGTTTTCAACTATTAATCATTTTCAAACATTTAAAGCAGGCTGGGTTAACCTTACAGTAGTACTCAACAATGATTACTGTCAGACTTTCAAAATCCTTCTTTACTTGAATTAAGGTTATAATAATTTATTTTTAAAGCACAACCACAAAATCAGACTTTAACACTTTAAAGTTGTTAGTTTTTTTAACACACTTTTTACTTTGAGATCATTCTGAGGTTAAATACAGTTTTAAAATCATAACAAGAAACCGTTTAATAGCTATGATACTGTTTTTGAAATCAAATCTTTGCAGAGCTGTGACAGGAAACACTGGACTCTAACAATGCCTTGAAAAAAGGTTAATCTTAAAAAATAAAGCATATACATACTAATGTGTGTCCTATTCTGTGTCCTAAACCCCTGAAACATTGGTGTCTCATATTTTAAAGTCAATGCAATATAGGAAAAAAATCAGTCATATCTGTATGTGTGTGAAAATATTCAGACGTAACCCCTTTAGTAATCATCAACGTTTTCACAAGTAACTGTAATTTAATTACACATTTTTCTCAGTAACGGTGACAGATTACAGTTACATTCATTTTGTAGTTAAATTACATAATTCTGTTATATGTAACTAGTTACTTCCCAACACTGCTAACTAGATGAGGTGGGGGTCACATTTGCATCTGCAAATTGTTTACATTATTTATATATATATATATATATATATATATTAAAAAATGAAATCTGCTGTATTACTTACGGTCGGGGTGTTCATAAGGCAGCCAGTGGTGCCAGGTATTCTGGTACTCAAACTTGTTGTCCATCATGTTACATTGCTCAGCTCTGTAGTCGTGGTACGGGTCCTCACACTCATGTGCATTGCAAATCTGAAACTGATAGCTTGGGCCGGAGCAAATACGTCCACCGTTAGCTGGACTGGAGGAAGTTAACAGAAGTGGAAAAAAATTAGCTATATATGAAAATATTGGACCAACAGATAGATAGACAGATAGATAGATAGAGCTCTGAATAAACAGACAGATAGATATACACACCGTGGATCGTCACAAACTCGGGTGCGAAACTGTAGTCCCTTTCCACAGGGGTGAGAACAGGCGCCAAACTCACTCCACATCCCCCAGTTGCCATCCCTTTTTATAATGTCTGGAGTCAACTGCATACAATGGCCTTTAAAACAGTGCTGAGAGAGGCAGAGAGCAAGGCAAACACATAAACACAGTGGAAGCAAGTGAGTCTAACACCTCAGGATGGATCTGCATGAAAGGCTGAGTGGTACCTTCCCATCACCGCATTTAGTGCCATCAATGGGCGGACCTTTTTTGGTCTTGCAGAAGAAGGGGTTGTCTGGGTGAGAACACCAAAGCTGCTTACAGGGGTCAAAGGGGCGATACTGAGAAACAGAGGAACAGAGAGAAGAAAAATCATTCTCAAACTCACACATACTCTGAATGAGAGAAAGACGCAGCTGGTCAGGCTAGGATCAAACTGAAAGACATCAGATGGGGTAAATATCGTAAACTGTTCATTACAAAGACAAAATGTTGTACAAATACCATTATTAAAATAGCCCTGTAAATTTCTAATATTTGAAAAAAGTCCATTAAACAGACACTTTTTTTAATAAATTGTAAATAAATTGTTACTATAATAATACTAATAATAAATTAATTCAGTACAAGTTAATAAATCTCTCTCTCTATATATATACATATACAGATATAATGTTACTTAATATAATATAAAATATAATATTATAACAGTTGTTCAGGCATGATGAAACAGTATGATACATTTTCATTCATGGGCAGGTTACATTTATGTAATAAAGCAATCTCATGCAGGCAAATCAAAACAATGACGAAAACTCTTTTAGTTATGATACAGCCTGTGACCAATAGCACAGTTAGACAACAGAATGCTGGGCAGTGATGGGATATGGCCTCAAATAATGTCAAACGTTAAGCAAAATCTCTTTTTCATTTCCTTCCTCTGAGAGGCGTAGTAGACAAGACCAGAATATCTGGCTGTGGTACTAATGATGACACTACATTTAGCAGGATCCTAAACCCAACAAGTGTTTTAAACACATCAAGACACCAAGTGCAAAATGATGGCTCACAGTTTTCAGCAGTAGCCAGCTGGCTGCTACTGTTGCCTCAGTTTGAATATTGTTTAGAGTTTGCCAAGCTAAATAGCGAAAAGATTGCTAGGGCAAAAGCTAGATGATTATTTAGCACCTGTAGAGATTTATAGATGCTTCTGGGAACTGTATGGTTAAACTTGCTCCAGTCAGCAATCTATTCATGGATATTTTTTCTAATGAATGTAGAAAACTCTCTGAAAAGTCATCAGACTGCAATGACCTGGTTAACTTGACATTAAAGGAATTTTCAAAAGAGGTTTGAGATCTACAGTATTGAGAGGATCAGTGGCATGCTTTCAATTACTACAGAGAATAATTTTATCCATTTCGAAAAACAGAAAAAAAAAAAAAAAAAAAACAAACAAAAAAAAAAACCGGTTTACACTAGTGGCAAGGCATTCCAGAGGGTTCTTGCTAAAGCACTTATATCAGTTCTTCCATACAAAAATGTGTTACTTAAGCTGCAAAGAGGTCTAAATCATCTGTTAAGCAGTGGGACTACTGTTCTGGGTGGATGAACCTCCAGTTATGCATTATCCTAAAGCAATTCCTATGTGTGAAATTTGCTCTTTGGTTGAGTATTCATGTATTTGTGCATTTCTGTACACACATTTTTTTTAAAAACTGAAGTACGAGCCAAAATTATTTAAATTCTTAAATTTGTATTAAACTCAAGCAATCCTTTTAATGCTTGTGAATGCCAATTAATTCAGAAAAAACTGTGGGTTTAGTATCATGCTGCGTATGTGTCTGCAAAATGACAATGAGCTGAACACCAACCAATAACATGTAATGATTAACAATAAGACCATCTGAATTCAACCAAGTTCAAACGAAAGAGGCCACATTGCAACTGAGGAGAACACCTTACCTGGGCTCCTGATGGCCCCACCTTTTGCAGCTAAGGGAATGGTTTAACAAGACAGTGAAGTACAGTCCAAGCAGTGCTGTTCAGCTGGAATCTCATTTCGTGAGCAGAAATGATTCTTGAAATCATTTTTATCCTGTTTATCAAGTGACATCAAACTCATGACATCTGGTTTTGATTATTTGATCAGTTTCATTCCCAACAGTGAATTGCAATGAGTACAATTATAGCCACACATTTTGTGTTTTATAGCCACACACAATGTGTTTTATTGTCAATTTGGAAATTATTTTCTTTCAACATCTATATCAAATAAAACCAGTTGATGTCCTATGGAGTAGTTTTAAAATCGGGGACTGGATTCATGAAAATCTTCTTAAGAAATAAGTTAAGAAATTTCTTAAGATAAATTCCAAGAATTTGTCGAGCGAAATTCCAAGAAGTTAGTAAGAATATTCCTAAATTAAATTTTTTGAAAGATTCTCCAGAAGTTTTCAGATATATTCTTAAGAACATCTTTTTTTTTTTCGTAAGAAAAGGAGTCTTTATCTGACTGAATACATGGCTGAAGACTCACTGATATACGCACTTCAAGGATTTTCGGCAACACTTTATTTTAAGGTGTCTTTGTTGCACGTTACATGTACTTACTATTATAATAACAATAAATGATGCATAAATACATGCAAGTAACTCACTTACTAACCCAACCCCTAATCCTAACCTCAACCATATAGTAAGTCCAGCAGTTAATTAATATTAGTCAGTACTTAAATGTAAAATTCCACTGTAACAAGGACACCTTAAAATAAAGTGTAACCAGATTTTCCTTTTGTGCATCCTTCATATTACCCTAATAATCATAATAAGCATGCACACTATTTTCATCGCAACCAGCTTGACTGGTGCTCAACTTAGAGCTTTTAATGCACCTTGTTTTTGAACAGGGCTGCTTTTCCCAAAAGCATCGTAAGCTTAAGTAAATTGTAGGCTATGGAGCATCGATCAACTTAGGCTTATGATGCTTTTAGGAAACGCAGCCCAGTTACTTTAAAAGAGCCTGTCTCAAGCTGCAGCTACCTGTTTCATTCATTTTTCTGCTGTTTTTGCAATCTCCAGTGTGAACGCTTCCAGTATGTGCGTCTGCTCTGCTACAGTAAACACGTCCTGTGTCTGGGCACATTCATATGCGCTTAATACTACCAAAGATTATGTATTATGTATTTATAAGCTAAAATTAAAAACAAGCTTCCTATCTGACTTACACATAATCATGACATTAGATCTCATTCACTAAATATGCGTACACAAAAATTTGAGCTTGAAACCAGCATACAAATGTTTTCATGAACAAATCATGATTCACTAAAACTACAGGCTATATATAGTTAAGACAATTAGGTGGAAAGTTTTCATGAGAAGTTTGGATGTGTGTATAAATACGACTAATCGATGCAATTATTAGTGTAGGAGACCGATTGTAAATCATTCTTACTATTTGGGATTTAAGACAAGTCTGAGGCTAACTTTAAGATGTTATTTATGATGATTTTTAAGAAGATTCTTTTTTAAGAATTGGAATTCTCCTTAAGTTTCATCTTCAAAACAATCTTAAAAAGTAAGATAAAAACATTCTTAAGAAGAATTTTTGGGAATACAAAATATTCTTAACTTTTTTCTTAAGTTAAATAAGAAGAAAATGGCAGTTAAGAAGATATATTTCTTAAGAATGTTTTATTAATCCGAGCCCTGGTTCTTTTCTTGTTCACTAAAAGATTTGTTCACCCAAAAATGAAAATGGTTTCATCGTTCACTCACCCTCATGTTAGCCCATATGACTTTTTTTCTTCTTCTGTGGAACACAGAAGGCTTTCAAACTTGCAAAATTATGAAAAAATGATTTGAAAAGATCTGACTCAAAAGAAGAATTTGTAAATGAATTTATGCTGCTTCTCTGATGAACATGCCAGAAAGAGCTAGAGCAGTGAATGGTAACTTAAATTTTAGTTTGTTTAACTGTATAACCTTCAAAACGTCAGAAGACTTGGAATAAAGTGCATGAGTCATATGGACCACTTTTATGATACTTTAATGGTGCTTTTGTGTCCTTTATAAAGCTTGAAAGCTCCTTCTTTTGTGCTCCACAGAAGAAAGAAAGTCATACGGGTTTGAACCAACATGAGCACGAGTCAAATAGTGACAGACTGAACATTTTTGGTGCACTATTCTGTTCCATTAAGCCTTTTCCCTTTGGCATGTACAGATATCAAAACTCAGTCACTTAACACAAAATACTGTGTTCCATTCATAATGCATTATTGGCATGTATAACACATATCATACTGGGTCACGGCGACCTACGGTGAACCCAATGACCACAAATGGTGATTGTTATGGCAAGCTGATGGTTGTCAAGGAAAAATGCTTATAGAATTATACATGCTCGTAGTGATTTTACAATCTCATAATAATAATGCATTACTTGAATGAAAAAGCCTGCGCTGCAGTGAATTCAAGACTCACCGCTGTGCACATCATGTATCCGGCCCCGAAGTCAAAGCGGCACTGTTCATGCATGGAGTAATGCAGCCCGGGCAGGTGTGGAAGCTCCTCCCATGTGTGCTCAAACGGGTCGTCACGAAGACAATCATACGAACTTCAGAGGCAGAATGAGATGGTATATAATCCACAATTGTACTAGTCAAGATTGTCTGTGTATGTCTGTCTAGCACTCACTGCAGGTAGCGGCCCAGTTCCTGTTGACTGCAGCGGGACCAGTGAAAGCGGTGGAAAGCCGCCTGCACCAGTGGGGCCATGATGCTCCCCATCTGCACCTCATCTCCACAACGATTCCCCTGCCCATCATGCTCCATTCCCAACCTATAACACAGACGCATACAGTATATACAATTTACATTTTTGAGGACAACTTGCCCCATATTTTTGCTTTTTTAGATTTTAATTTAGGTACAAACAGTCTTTGGTCAGAATAGATGCCATATTTTTGGAGAGTTTTGAATGAATTGGTTGTGCGGATGAATCAATGATTCAATCATATAGGCAGTCACTTGTTTTGTCCCTGAATAAATTTGTTTTCGAACAAATCTATTGAGAAAATGACTCAACGTTTCTCTCACAGTGGCTGCGTCCAAAATCGCATAATCTCTAAGAAGGTACTTTCTTTAATAAATAAGTCCACTGGATGCACACTTCAAACTCTGGCCAGAAGTAGTACATCATCTGGGTACTTTATTGCCCAATATTGTGAATCTGAAAATGCTAGTCTTCTCACATACTGTTTTTCACCCACCTTCCCATAGTAGGGAAGTATGCAATTTCGGACGTAGCCAGTCACTTGTTTACTCAATGAATTGTGTTGAATAAATTGGTTCCGAACAATTCAATGATTCACTGATTTACTCATAACAAGACAATCACTTATCACCACCTACTGGCATTTCAAAGTAATTTACAGTGAGAGTACACTGTAAAATCCCCACCATCAATACACTAATTAGCGAGACAAACAGTGGAAAGTCAGTTGTTTGAATGATGCTCAATCAATCAAATTCAAGGACTGGAACAAACTGCTGTATAAATGAAAATATATGAGGTTTCTTTTGACATACTTGACAGCAGATACTCACACGTGGCCGGTTTCATGCGCCACAACAAAAGCAGATGAGAAACCATCCTCATGGTTGAGAGTGCAGCTCCGAACGGGATGACACATGCCTGTGACAGGAGCGTAACCTAGTAACACATAAGAACACCTGATTGAGTTGGTCCTCCTCACATCTTTATCACACGTCATTTTTAACACTTATTTTCCACTGGTCCAAGGCCCGAAGTCAAGGTCATTTCAAATTCATTGTGTCATGTCCTTACAGATACACATTTTTCAAACTGAGTGCATGTGTTCATGTTTAAAAGGTCATATGCCCTTGTTAGCAATGTGTTTCAATCTCTGGAGGTTGATGAAGCTATGTTTGTGTTCATGTGTGTTGATTTTACCCTGCATCCCTGTGGGTCCAAACTCTTGACGAGTGAGAAAGATGGCGTGATCATGATATTCTTTATCGTTAGTGTCCTTCCTCTGCTGTTCAAAAGCCCAGCGACACACATTCTCCAGACTCTGAGAAGGATTGCCCAGCTCAATGAGGCTTGTGGACTGAAAGCATACATGAGAAGGACGTTACACTCAAAGTTACATTTTGATTTTCGCTACTGGCATCTGGCCAAGGTGTGAAACAATTACAAACATCTAAATTAAGTTAAGGGTTCAGTACAACTAATAAAGGAGTAGTTTACCATTTAACATTTTATCAGTTTCTGAAAGAATCTGTTGCTCCCATAAATCTATTTTATGACTTCAGAAGACCCGGAATAGCATATGGATTGAATGGATGACTTTTACAATGCTTTGGAAACTTTTTTGGAGCTTGAAATAATGGAAAAAAGCAACTAGAATTCCAAAGCTTTTTATTTGTTTTAAGAATGTCATAAGGGTTTGAACTTACATGAGGGTGAGTAACATTTGAAAGTACTGATGATTGTTACCAGACCAGTGTCAGTACAATACCTTTCAAAAGTTTGGGGTCAGGAAGATTTTTTAATGTTTCTAAAAGAAATCTCTTAAGCTCACTAAGGCTGCAAATACAGTAAAATACAGTAAAACCAATAATATTGTGAAAAATTATTACAATTTAAAATAGCCTAACTATTTTAAATTGTTTTAATATATTTCAAACTGTAATTTTGATGTGTGATATCAAAGCTATTTTTTCAGCAACTTATTGTCAATTTTATTTTTTCTCATTATCAGTGTTGTTTAAACCATGATATTATTTTTCAGGATTCTTTGAGGAATAGAAAGGTTTAAAGTACAGCATGTATTTTAAGTGGAAATCCTTTGTTACATCATTAGTTGTAACTCTCACTTTTGATCAAATTAATGTAAATAAAAGCACTAATTTATTTAAAATACTGACTCCAAACTTTTGAATGGCAGTGTACTGTATATCCACAAGACTTAACATTACATGAGTTAAAATGAGAGGTAAATGAGAGGTCATGTAGTACTGTATACTAACATTGTTTTTTTAGTTATATCAAACATCTTGACCATTTAATGCTAGTAAAGTTGGTAAATTTAATATGTACACTTAGACATCCATTATAAGTACATTACTGAACAATTGTTGTTTGTTTTAATACTGAGGGATGAGTTAAAACTATTTTCTGTGGTCAAATCACAGACGTTGAACCTAGACCGTTCCTTTAATCAGAGGACAGACTCCTAAATAGTTACATCAACACAAACTTCAAAAGCTCAGCACTATTGTTAATCAATCAGCTAGTATCTTCTAGTATCATTAACATCCTTTGATGTTGAAAGAACTGAACAATAAAAATCAAAATAATTTGTATAGTGAAACTGAACACGTTGACATGAAATGTTTATATAATAACAACAACAGAAAAAAAAGTTTACATTGTAAACCACGGCAGCCGTGACGCTGTTATTATTGCTACATTTCATGCTCGTGTGAACACAGACGTAAACATTGCACCAGTTTTCTTTGTGCAGGGAGATAAATGTGTGCAAAGAAACATCCAGACAGGAATGCACGGCTGTGTTTTGATGACGTGGCCACGAGAGCCATGGAAGTAGGAGATCCTTTCCAGATGTGTGTCCTGAAACTGCCTCTCTCTTTCCCTGTGCCTCACTCTCATGCATTTTACCTTGCATCAAGGTCATGAACTCTGAGAACTACGCTGCAGTGTCTTCACCAACCAGTAGAGGGAGGCTTCACCATTCCAATGCATAGCTGTGCACCATGGGAGGAAAGAGGGTGGTGGGAAATAACTCAACTCAGCATCACTCTCAGCACAAGTGCATCCAGCGCTTTATTCTCTCATTACACTTCATTTATTTGTGACTGATGATTTTTACGCTGTAGGTTTGTGCACAGACAGCAGACTATTGTAAACTAGTTACTAAACACATGATTTATCTTCACTTCTCTTCATTCCATCGCTTAGATGTTTGTTGATAATGCCATGAAGGGTATTTCTCAGAATTCTGTACACAAGAGACTTCCTCTTGTTCTTGTTAACGGAATACATGACAGGCGTGCAAGCGTGCTCATTAAAAGAACGTCTCGGCATCTTTATCTTCTCTGTGATCCACCGAAGATGCACACACACGCACACGCTCTGTGGATTGATGCTGGGTGTGTCATGTCAAGGTCTCTTTATCTTTTCAGCGCTAGGTGAGGGGAAGAGCGGAACAGATGTGCGGAAGAGACTGTGATGTTGGAACCTTGTTGGAGGTGCGCGGGGTCACTCGGTTGATCGGTGCGTGCCGCTGCCGGCAGCAACGGTTGCCACAGTAATTGGGAATGATGGACAACCTGCTGGCAAGACGGGCGAGGCTGCATGCTGATTGGGGCTGAGGCGGCAGGGGAGAGGAGTGGGTGTGGAACTACCAGGCATTTGTGTAAGAGCGAGAAATAGAGGGAGGGAGAGGTGGAGAGAAAAAGATACAGATGGAGAAAGATATCTGTGGTTGTGCTACTGAAATAGGTGGGTGATCCAGAGTGAATCGAGGATGCGAGTGAGTGTAAATAGGAAAGAAATAAAGGTTTTTATTCTGAAAAAGGAGTGAGGTTGAGATAAAGGTTAACAAAACTGTAATGAAATTACTAAAGTGGAACAACTGCATCAATGTGCCTCTATTTAATAGGAAGTATCTCTAAGTACTACATGTGCAAAAAAAAAACTGTGGTTTTAACATTCCAAGACATTTCCCACTTTAACCATGCAATGTTTGAGTTATGGAAGCCATGAATCAAGTTTTGTGTGTTTTGTGTTTTAACTAAATAATGTGTTTGTACAAACTTGCTTTATAAGCTATTAGTCCATTTATGTTTAAAACACTTTGGGTATTTAGTAATTGCTGTCATGATAATCCTGTAAGAATGTGTTTATTACAAAAAATATGCATATTCAGTCTTTCAGACACATTCTTGAATTGTACTTGCATGAATTGTGTCAAGAAAAAACTGGGGAACAAACAGCCAAGGAATACTGCATGCACATTATTTTGTTTTAAAATAAATCTCTAAATTATATTTAAAAAATAGAGTATGGTATATTGCATAAAAAGCCAAATGGAAGGATCAACATGTCAATGTGAACAGGTAGATAATTTGTTATTCAGTAAGAAGACATAAACTACAGTGGAAAATCAAAAGGACATGTGACTTTGCCTCGAGTCATGTGACTGAATTACTCACTCACAGAAGAAAACGTTTGTGTCATCCCCCTGGCAGTGACAGTTTTGTTTTCTTGAAAACACAGAATGGAAACTAGTGTATTTGTGAATGTTTTTGAAATATTTAGATTTTCAATATAAATTAAATATAGAACTTGGATGAAAACCATGGTTATAATAGCTAACTAAAACTATTAAAAAACATATTTGTTTGTTAATTGAAATAAAGCTGAAATATATTTTTTCATCTAATATATATATATATATATATATATATATATATATATTAGATTAAAAATTTTAACTAAATACAATTTTAAATTTTAATGTTTTAATGTTCAAATCCTGCACAGATAAACATACATTTTCAATCAACTAGATAACAGGGACACATTCAATTGCTTTTAATTTGTACCTACAGTGTGTCATCTATGCCAAACTCTACCACTGGGATGTGGCCAGCCTGTCTGATGATTTCAGCATAGTTTTTCACTTTAAAATCATTGTATATTTACTTTTTTATCTAAATACGGTTTCGACCACAGGTCAACCAAGCTATTGGGAATGTCCCAGTGCTCCCTATGGCCACTGCATCCCTGAATGGAGTTAAACAACATTTTAAGCCACAGTGAGAGGCAGACGAAGCGTGACCAGCAACAGACGGAAGGAAAAAGACAGAATGGAAAGGAAACCAGAGGTTGTATGAGCACAGCGACAGAGATGGAGAGAGAACTGACAGATAAACAGAGAGAGAGAGAGAGAGAGAGAGAGAGAGAGAGAGAGAGAGAGGCCTGTGTACCAACCGCCTGATGAGTTCATGTGGAACAGTTTGCATTTTAAGAACTTA
>JAUZSZ010000116.1:14194584-14204861 GCA_034780575.1 Labeobarbus marequensis | reverse complement strand
AGACAGACAGACAGACAGACAGACAGATAGACAGATAGATAGATAGATAGATAGATAGATAGATAGATAGATAGATAAACATTCAGGTCATATCATTTAAGCAGTTTCCCCTATTAGTGGGGATATTGTCGCTCTGTGAGTAAAGTCAAGCATGATTGATTCTAGTGAACAGCTTTGCCTTTTGGTGCTGATGCTGCTGTCAACTAATGCCAGCAATGCACACTATGATGATGGGCAGAGGGTCTGATTGATGGTATGAGAGTGTTGCTGGATGCAGATTCGCCCCAAGAGATGAGAAGAGGCAAGAGTATAATTGCGTCGGCCAGTGAAGTGTGTGAAAGGATTAGGCCTTGGCCACTCTTCAGCACACCCATATAAAAGACTGTCCCCCCTGGGAAGAAGCGTGCTGGCCTGCTTGTGTACTGAAACCAGCGTGCCGACAGCACCATTCGTCTTCGATACGCCTCTCCTCCCATTCCTGTTTGCTATCTTAGCCTTGGCCTTGTCTTTCACCAACCATGGCATGTCCTCTCCCATCCTGCTCAGCTGCTCAACACTGTCTCTGTCTTCATTAGTCTGGCCATATTATGAGCCCAAGCTTCCCTCAGGATGTGCGGTGGTGTCTTTCACCTGTCTGTTTCCACTTTCCTATCTGTTTGTTTGGTTTTCTGAACACTATCCTGTGAAAGTTTAGCTGTTCATTTAGTTGCAGTTAAAAGAAGCCAATTGGCTCACCACCAAGACTATGGACAAAAAAAGAAAGTAGTGTATACTAAACAAACAGTTCTGCCAAAAATGAAATTTCTGTCATCATTTACTCACCCTCATGTCATTCCAAACCCGTATGACTGTCTTTCTTCAGTGAAATAAACAATTAAATATTTTGAAGAATCTACACACTTCATAGGGACCACAGCTACTAAGCTCCAAACAAGTACCAAAAAAGAACCACAAAAATAATCCATATAACTCGAGTGTTATATTTCAACTTCTGAAGACATATAATGTTTGTTGTGACTCGAATCACAAAATCCTGATTTTTTTGTAAACCAGATCAAACGGTATATTTAAAAAAAAAAAAAAAAAAAAGACTGGCTCAATAGAATGATTCGTTCACCAATTCAACTCACTCACATTACTCACATAAATGCAATTTGTTCACATTTTGCATTGCATTAGAGATATTTCAGCTAAATTTTGCAGACAATAATGTAGCGATGTATGAAGCACTTTCAAACCAAGCTGCTTTCTGTTGGTCAGTATAGCGAATTTGCATGACCAACTTGAACATGAACATGAACAACATGAGTTTGAACTTTTCGGCCTTACATAAAACTCCCATACGCTCAGATTGCAACTGAAATGACTAGATTTTGCCTACAAAAATTCACCAAGCAGCGATAAATGTTACTACAAGAGTAGAACAGCGTGTTTTTCTTTTACAGTGTTTCTTTTTTGTTTGTTGTTTTATGTACTTGGTCTCTATTAACTGCTATTGTATGGACAATAATTCTTCATATATTCTACCTGAGAGTGTAAACAATGACAGAAATGTCATTTTTGGGTGAACTATTCATTTAATTTATCATACAAAACTAATAGACATCTGACATACAAATAATCAGGTTTTTGTCAGCTTTTTTAAATATATATATATATAAGAGAGAGTCACTGCCTTTTGTTGCTTTCATTGTCTATATTAGAAAATAGCACCCCATCATCTAGTGAGCGGACAAGCTTAATTTTTCTAGATGGTGAAAACAATAAAGACTTTTCCCTTGAGTCTCTGTAAGTGCTAGCGTAACCTGCAACATCGGGCCATGCCCCACAATAAAACAGATGTATGCACAGTCAACATTTTGCAATTATTACAGGATATCTTGGCCTCAGATATTTTATTACAAAACAGAACATGTACAAATAGGCCTCTTAGCACAGTCTTGTCATGACTAATCTAAAACTAAGCCCTTAAAATCAAATTGTAGTACACAATACATGTAGGCTACACTCTCAGAAATACACAGTCGAAAACCTTAAAAAAACCTTTAGCATTAAAACTATAACATCCCAAAAGACAGATGTCTGCATCCACATTGTACTGTATATTGTGTCACTAAACACCTGTTGATAAACCATACAAAAAATTCTCAGTTCTGCCTTACTTAACCAGACCCTCTGATTATCACACATACATCCCACTTCTGACACTTGTAAACCATACACCTCTGATTTGTGGAAAAAGATGGTTTTGGAGAAAACATAATACCACATAAGTGGATTTCTCTTCAGTCTATGTGACCTCTTTCTCGAAGAGCAGATGTTTTGGATGTTTTGATTTCTTGCAGTTCCAGTTATTCTGAAGGAATGGAACAATGAGTTTCCACGTGTTCCTTGAACAACAATTGGTTACTGCCACAATGTCTATCTACCTACTTCCATCTGGCTGCTTCCCATCTCATTAAAGACCATTATACAGAGCCTATAACCACAACCCCTTAAAAAATAGTATTTTGTATGCGTGTGTGTGTGTGTGTGTATTTTTTTCTTCTTCTTCTTTTTTTTTTTTGCCAGTACAAAAACAGAAAAACAATTTTCTGTATACATGTAAATCAGGGTGAAACTTCAGATGGAAATGGAGTTACTGAGGCTGTTCTATATGCAAGATGCCCACGGCTGTAGCCCTGGATGACCCTGAGTGTTTGAAGCTGAAGGACAGCATGGAGACAGGGTTTAATCCTTTGGGCACTATGCCCACTGGAGCGTGCATACACAAACACGCACAAACTGACACAAGTGTGGACATACCTGTACACAAGCACACAAACACATCTATACAGAAAAATGCCTGTAAGCTCTTCATATGGGGCATACATACAGGTTATGATATAAAGAGCAATGAAATGCTACAGGCTACTACATGCAAATGAAACATAAACAACAGACACATATCAACAACAGAAACATACCAACTAGTATACTAGGGGTTTTTATCTAATATCCATGATATATATATATATAGAGAGAGAGAGAGAGAGAGAGAGAGAGAGAGTACACAATGTACTGCAAATATGTATAGCTAATATTTTATTTATATTACCTGAAATACATTACTTTTGGATTTCAAATATACACTCGATAGAATGTAGTGCATTTTTTTTCCACAAGGGCTAGGATGCATCTATGAGACCAACAGAGCAGACAGTACAGCCCTCACTGAAACTGTACTTAACGTCTACATCATTTATTTGACCTCTTAGTTTAACCTGTTTATGAAATTTCCTCGCTCTATTTATTTTCTTACTCTCTTTCTTGTTGTATAAAGATGTCAGCCACAGGGGGCGTATGGATCTCATGATCTCTGACAGACTTTCTGAGCTTCTCTTCTGGCCCGTTTACAATTATAGTTTTATTTGAGTAAAGAAAAAAAAAACTCCAGTAATTAACAAGAGACCTCTGCTCCAATCCTCACATCTGTCGCTGCCATAAACACAGATCTCAGTACACACAAGAAGTCACAAAGCACACTCTACCACTCAGCTATTTATTTGCCTTTCAGCTTGTATTAGGAATATCCCTGGGTACTCACAAAATCTATGACTACTGCATGAACTAAGAGAACATCTCAATATTTTGTTGAAGAGAGATATTTTTAGGTGGCTCCGTGGCTTACTGTAAATACTCAAGGCACAGTAGACAAAAATTTTGGCTACATCATAAAAGACCTTAGCAGGACCCTAAGGAATAGTTCACCCAAAAATGAAAATTTGCTGAAAATGTACTCACTCTCAGGGCATACAAGATATAGATGAGTTTGCTCTTTCAAGGGAACAGATTTGGAGAAATTTAGCATTACATCACTTGCTCACCAATGGATCCTCTGCAGTGAATTGATGCCATTCCAAACAGCTGATAAAAACATCAAAATATTTGTTTAGATCTGATCTGATTTGATCTGTGCATATTTCTCTCCTGATTCAGATGAGACGACTTTTGTACTGGAGGAAGCAATATTATGAATAAAGGACTTTTAAGTTGGTTTGAAGTTAAAAAAGTTCTTAATAACGGGTTTGTTTATTACAAATGTGCAGCTTTTCTCCTCACAAAATGTTATTTGATGAACTGGAGTCGTGTGGATTACTTGTGAATTATTGTGATGTTTTTATCAGCTGTTTGGACTCTCATTCTAACAGCACCCATTCACTGCAGAGGATCCATTGGTTCTGATGAACTCATCTACATCTTGGATTGAATAAGGGTCAGTAATTATTCAGCAAATTTGAATTCTTGGGTGAACTATTCCTTTAATGCCCGATCCAGTATTCCTATACATGAAGTAAACCATTTCAGAGCACCTTAAAATACTTAAAATACCACAAGAAATCTATATGTATGTGATAACCCGATAAAACTTGCTGACTGAATATAGGAAGGATTAAACTCTTCTTCTTTTTCATCAAAGTCTGGCTCAATAATATCGCATTGATTAGATTCATGAAGAGTTTGTGTGAATTAAGCAGATATACTGGACACCACACAACATGAAGGCCAATGTGGCCACTTACCAGGCCATTGCAGTTACTAATAGCTACGGAGGCTCCCTGTACGTCCGTAATGTCACCAACATACATGCAGTCGCTTTTCAAAGGCTCGGAGTGCATGCCGTCGGATTCCTGCCACTCCATCTTGGCTCCGGGAGCCACCAGGCGCGTGTTGCGGTGCAGACGCAGGTGAAACTCCCGGCCGAAGACGGTGACGTTGTAGTAGAGTCGCTCTGGCGTGCCTCCTCCGGACTCATGGTGGGCGGGGTCGGCCGATGCCGCCTCTCTTCTCCAGCGCCTACGGAACTGCCCATATGCTGGACCAACCGATACCGCATGGGACAGGAAGCGGCCTTCTGCATCAGTAAGAACGGGCTTCACCAGTCCATAGTCCCCCAGAACATGCTGCAGGGAATCTGCATTGAGTTACACACAAAGATAGTCAGTCAGACAGCACACATTGGTTGTAGTGCATCAGCATCTATAATGAATGTCACTAGGCTGACGACTTTCATGTGATGGTTTGCAGAAACACTGTTTCTTCTGATTAAATTTAGATTTAGATTTAGATGTGTTTAGACATTCCTTTCCATGCAGCAAGTAAATGCACATGAGAAGCAATGGGTCAGACGGGTCCGAGTGACGAAACACATTAACACTTGTTTGACACCATCATTTTCAGATTTAACGACGCCTGTTTGTGCACAGACTGTGTGAGACTGATTGCAAAGCGTGTTGTTCTGTGTCTGCAATAGTACATCTGCCTGCCTCCCATCATGAAATACCAAGATAAATAAAATGTATCATTCACAATATGCCTTATTGTTTTCAGTGACAGCTAGAATGCAGGATAGACGTATTTACAATATTGAAATATATCAAGAAGAATCACAACAGCAGACTCACGCAGGAGAAAAACAAAAGTAATTGACTTAAATTATCTCAGAAGAAGATCACTCATCCTAAATGAGTGTCACAAAACCTACTGAGCAGCCTACCAAGGCAGCATTTTAGGCATCACAGCTTGCATTCATCCAAACACGCCTGTGATGCCCAAAAATGTTGCATGCACCCTTAACGCCCAAAATATTCCACTCACCTATGTTTCACCAAAGAGTCAGCAAACACCTATGATACCCAAAAGAGTCACATGCACCTGTAATACTCAGTAATATTTTATGCACCTGACGCACAAAAATTCTCCACTTATCTATGATACCCAAAAATGCTGCACACACCTATGATGCATAAAAATAAAGCTCAAAAAAGCTTCTTTTCCATATGATGCTCATATAATGTTACACACACCTATCATTCCTAATAATAAATCATGCAACTGATGCATAAAAATGCTGCACACACCTAGGATGCTCACATTTATGATGCCTAACAATTATTCTTAAAATGCTTCAATTATCTACGACCATAAAAAATGTTGCAAACACCTATGATGCCCAACAATGCTGTCTAGGTAGACAACTCGCTAGGTTTTGAGCCACAGCCGATATGTCAGTTCAAGGTATTGCTGTGCTTTGCATGTGCATCTCTGAAGAGAGCATTTGCTCCTGCATATTTATTACAATCTCTAATTCACAAATAACCATAACAAGTCACCAACAAACCTAAAGTTATAGCATGTAACCTTCAAATCTTTCTCTTCCAAAATCAATCTTTCTCTTCCAGTTCAGTTTCAGAGCTCAAGTTTTTTTAGTTTCTTTATGCAAAACGTCCGTTTTGTTTAAAACGCTCTCAAAGGAGGAGAACAGAACGGGGACATATTTTATATTTGAAATCAATATCCTGCAATACTTCCGCTCTCAGACAGATCAATACCGCTAGAGCGTCCGTCAAAGATCGCAAACGCGAGGGAAAAAAATCACCCAAAACATTTCCACTACACCAGAGAGCTGCGCTGAGAATTAATTTCAGCAGCATGTGAAACAGACACACTTCACAACAAACAGTACTGACACAGCGCACGAGAATGCCACGGCTGTTTATATTTCCTAAAGCTCCAGAGAATAATAAAAATTAAAAAAAAAATCAGAAATAGCCCGTGCCACAAGTTTCTCTCACACAGGGATGGGGACAGTGCGCAAACATCCAGGTCTGATGCGCACTGGGGTGGTACCGGGCAGGACATCTTGCGATGGGATGGAAGTGTAAATAGGTAAAGGCAGGCGCACGTACCTATGCTACTGGAGATGTAAAGGCCGTTCGTCTGCAGAAAGATCGCCAGTGTGATTAGGATAGTAAATCCGGCCGCGAAATCCATGGCAGCTCCGAACTGCGCAGGTGAGAGAGACGGACTTTGGGATCCAGCGTGTTAAAGTTCCCTGCGCGACCAGCAACCGCCACGACAGCAACAGCCGCCCGCAACTTACTGCAAAGTGCACTAGGAGAGAGCGCGTCTCTCTCTCTCTCTCTCTCTCATACACACACACACACACACACACCCTCCCTCCTTTACCGACTCTTACTAGGTTTCTCTGTCAACACCTGAATGCGCGCACACACGCACGAGCGCTCCACAGTGCTGAGAGACAGAGGGATGCGGAATCATTTCAGACAGCGCGGCAATATAAATATTGATATTTCGCATTCTTCCGCATGTAAATAAAATTTTAAGGACTTCAAACTACACGTGTGAATGACTGCTGAATTTTTAAAATGTGGCTGCTTGACGTCTAAAACTTTTACAAATGAAATGCTGCTTGTGTGAGGTTGTATTCTAAACGACCTGCTCAAACTTTTTGCAAGGCTCCATCACATTCAGTCACAGCATCATCAGCTAGAGCAATAGCGCCCCCTTGAACACGCACACAGACTGTCACTTATTCAACTACATTCACAGGTAGGCTCAAGCACCATTTCATCAACACCAAACCAGAAATTGCGTTAATCATGCTTCAGTTAATATTATCATTAATATTAACTAAAAATATGTTTGTTTTATTTACAATGGAAGAACAACAGAGTGTCATCCACACAAATGTATAAAATATTACGCACAATATTATAAATTTCAGATTTAATTATGAGCCTCTCTATCAAACGGTTGAGATGCCAAATCTCTTTAAATGCGAGGCGATGGGTTATTTTCCTTCCAGGTAAAGATATATGAGAATTAAAAATAAATAAATAAAGTGTTAGTATACAAAAAGTAAATCAACTATTAAAAGCCAAAGCATTAAATAATTAACTGACATTTAAAAATATATGTTTTCATGATATATGAAACATATTCTTGAAAAAAGACATTTTAGCGTATCAAAATGTTTGACAGGCACTTTAAGGGATACAATTAATTATAATAAATAAATAAATCCATACACATACACAAGCAAACAAACAAATTATTTATTTATTCATTATTTATTATCTTCTTTTAAAATACCTTATTTCAGTACACTGTAAAAATATTTTTTAAAGTTATAAATAAAGCAAAAAATATTGTAGTACAGTTTACAAGAAAATGCTATTTCAGTGCATTTTGGGATTGTTAACATTTCATTTCATGCTTTACTTGCTGTTTATTTGTAATTATATGTGAAAATTACCTAGCAATTGGAAAATTGTTACCACACCAGTCAGTGTAGCTGCATATGAATATATAGACTATTCAGTTCTTAAGCCCTACTTGATATAATGAAATGTCAGAGCATGTCACTGAGAATAAGATATCCCTATTATACTCAGGTATAAAAATGTTTCCTTGTAAAATATTCTTCTATGAATGGTAGGATGATATTGAACAAAAATAGACAGTCAGCTCATATAGAGCATGTAGTTTGCAGAATTGAATTTAGAGTAATTTCAGTAAGAATTCTATTGCATTTATATCAGGAATAGAATTGTTCTGAAAAGGCAGAGAGTAGATAGCCTTTCTGAGATACGGTCAGAGAATGTCCTTGGCAGGGTCAAACACATGGCATCCATTCGTTTGCATGTATTAACATACCTAATGAGCAATTTGGGACGGATTTTAATTTTGCTCTTGAAAGGTTAGACTCCAGAGCATCAGGTTTAGAGAGTGTTAGAATTAATCTGACATACTCGTTAAAAAGCTGCCAGACCCTATGAAAGTATGCTACAGTATTGATAAAAGTACATGGAAACATGCATAAGCTGTAATTTGCAGATAAAAATAAACATATATATGTTTACCTTCATCTTCAGCTGCACATCCACAAAGCAATATACATGGATGAAATCAGGTTCTTCATTATACTGGTGCAACTACACTGCACTAGTTTGGTTTGGCATAACAACTTTATTTGTTCCTATAATGTAAACCACTTGTCATATTGATGGATTGATTAAAGGAATAGTTCACCCAAGAAAATGCTGAATTGTTCCTTTAATGGCAAATTGCCTGCACACTGCAACCCTTATCATTTGAAACAATATATGAACAAGATAAGTGTTACATTCATGAAACGTTTTATCAAGGTCTCAAGGCCCAATGTGAAACAGTGGTGTTTTTGACCCTGAGCAAATCCACCTGGTAAAAACAATCTTGTGCACACTGCTAACACAAATAGCTTTGGAATATGCTATGTACTCCTAAAACAGAAGCTACATGGCAATTCCAAATCAATTTATTGTCATTAATATATTTATTGTCCAATTACAGCCAAGAATGAGAACAAAACAGCAGAGGCAGCTGATTCTAAATGGCCATCCTGATGTGAAAATCTTGTTCATTCTACAGATATACAGAGAGGTCACACAGATATACAGTGTAATTATCAAGCACATAACTGTGGCAGCGAAATTCCCTTAATGCTGCACATTTTTATCAAGCCCAATTGGGAGGGGTACAAATGGAGTTTTTCTTGTGTGTGTTCACTTTGAGGCAGGAGATGTGTGCATATCACTTTTCCCCGTAAAGAGACGTCTGATGGTTTGATGGTCAATACGTTTGTTCTTTTCCTTCTCACTTTTCACCATTATCCCTCACAATCCTCACAATCATCTAAATGTAACGTAAGATTTTTTTCTTAGATGAACCCCTCTCTGTGAACATGCTAGTTAAAAGCAGGAGTTATCAATGTATAAGTTATATTGTAAATGATCTTGCTCTTTCATTGCCTCATTGGTACGACAGTACGAAATAAGGGCTCGGAACTTTTTGTGAATCTGCACACATACTGTACATTGTCAAATGACTGGATTAAATCGCCAATTAAATTAAGTGGGAAAATAAATAAACATGGGGCTGATGTGTTCAACTATTTTCTTTTTTTATGCAAGAACTATGACATTAACTTGAATATATTAGATCAGAGAAATCATAGAACAGAGAAAACTTATAGAAGCCTATTTCTCCCATGGAATTGCAACTTTTTATCTCACAATTCTCACAGTTTTTTTCTCGCAATTCCAAGTTTACATCTCACAGTTTTTCATTTTTTGTTTTGTTTTTTGTTTTGTTTTGCTTTTTGTTTTGTGTTTTATTTTGTGTTTTGTGTTGTTTTGTTTTTTGTTCTGTTCTGTTTCTGCCACAGATTATAAAATAAAAATATTTTTTATCCCGTCATTTTTATCTTTATTATCTAATCTAGTTATTAAAAATTATGATTTTTTTTTTTAATCCTATGGTGGAAACAAGCTTTCATAAAATCTAGACTATTCCTAGCAGCAGATAAAATACCTACAATATCTCACAAAAGTGAGTACACTCCTCACATTTCAGCAACAATTTTAGTATATCTTCTCAAGGGACAATACTGCACA
>JAUZSZ010000116.1:14028206-14050947 GCA_034780575.1 Labeobarbus marequensis | reverse complement strand
AAAGCAGGGTTAGATTTACAAATAGGATGTTAGGGTAATCATTTTGATTTATGGTGATAACTGCCTTATCAATGATATTAAAAAAATGTGTCATAAAATTTGCATTAAATTTCCTGTAAGAATATTATTGTTCTATGGTGTTGTAATGATGGAAACTGAACTCATACTTACAGGACAAATAGCTTACATCTGGCTGGTGTGATCCTTTTGTTCTGAAAATATCTGTGCATTGCATGTGCAATGGTTTTTTGCACTGACTGTAAATCAAATTTAATGAACTTCAGTGAAAAACAAGTTGGATATGGTTAAATGAATAAAGGGAAGTAATAGTAGTTTTTTTTTAACCCAGAATACTGTTAGAATTCTTCTGATTAATTAATTTTCCTGAAGTTAACCTCAAGGGACATAAAACACATTCCTCTATGTTTACTTTCATAATGAGCTTCAGTATCTGTTTCAATAATGGTATCATTGGAAACATGCTGAAAATTACAAAGCCATAGATTTCCTTTAATTAATTACACCTACCATCTCTTCGTAATGGAAAAAATTATAGCTTTTTCCTGTCAGTAGGCTATTGTGTAAACTGGAATATTTTGATAAAAAATTCCTAATATTGCAAGCATGTTTCAAATTGCAACGACTGTACTTTCTAAATATTTTCTAATGCATGTTTAAATACGCACTGTACATCATACTCCGGTATAAACACAGACATACCTACCTTAGTGTAGTGATTATGCTAAGCATGCTGAAAATATGTAAAACATTGCAGTCATTTTCTTATAATGGTTTAACTTCCAGAATTGGCCAATAATGACAACTCTTCTGTTACCCAATTCAAAGTCTCATTATTTGTTGTGACTTTCTTAATTTTTTCATGTGTGAACAGCCTTCTAATCTGCATACTCAGACTGAAGGAATATTATAGAATGAGTTGAGTAGAACTGAGTACAGTACTTTTTATTTTAATTTTTGTTTTGTATTTTCAGAGTAACTAATGGGGTTTAGAACAGCTGAGACAACCAATTTAGTTTCCTGCAGTACTGATTAAAGTTTTTCAAGATAACTCACACCGGAATGAGTAAGTATGACAGACCTCTGAATCACCATTAGGTTGCTTAAAAGAATGCACAGCTATACATATGTGGGTCAAAAATAATGCAGAGATACAATTAGATGCTTATTCTTTATAAAACTACTTGTTTTGTCAATGAAAATAAATTTTATGATAAAGTGGATTTTGTGTGTCTGCTTACTTTATTTGGCACCAGGTGGATTATCACTGTAATAAGTGGGCCTACTGTAAATCTGTAAATTAAAGAGTAGGCTACCTAAAGGACGCCTTGCAACTTCTTTTTAATATTAAATATAAGCCTGAAATATAATATTGACTATATTCTATACCCACACATGTAAAGTACAGTCACATAGGCTATTCTATCTTGTTACGAACCACTAAAAATATATTTACATTTTTTGGGTAGGCTTTTGATCACGAACGTGTCATAAACATGACATTAGATAGAAGAACTAGTGCAATGAAACAGTAACGTCCAATGAAAAGCAAGCGAATCATTTAAACGAATCATTTAAAGTAGATCATAAAATGTAAAGATGGGTCACTTTTTTCTATAGTAGCCTATATGAGCTCAGTCACTGAAATAGTACAGCCACTAACTCAATATGTTTAACTAATTTGCGAACGTGCGCGAGCGAACGAACGATGACTGATTCTTGAACGAATAGTTCCTTTGAGTCGGATCTTTTTCATGAATCGGTTGAACCGGTTCACAATAATGGTCCAGAATTAGTAATGAGAATCGATTCGTAATGATCCACGAACCGATTGGGCTGAGTGAGTTGGACTGTCCGAATTTGACTAATTTGAGAGATGTTAAAGGACTGGGAATATATGTGTTGCCTGAATATGACAGATCTTGATACATTTTCTGAATAAGCTGCATTTTAGTAAAGTTAAACCATTTAAAGTTCAATTATATTTGTGTTCTAAATGGCAGGATGTTTTTTATAAGTAAACACCGGCTCCAACAAGCTGAACTGGAAACAGGAAATACAATAAACACCCTTATTATTATTATTATTATTATTATTATTATTATTATTATTAAGACTAGATAAACGTATAATACATGACAAAATACATCTTTATTTGAACGTTTCAGAGCGTGTAATAAAAAGGGACCACTTGATGGCGCAATTACGCTCTGACGTAAAAGAATCACTGAATTGTGTTCTATCAAACGAACCGATTGAATGAACCGATTCGCGGAAATGAGTCGGACTTCCCATCACTAGAGTGAACGCGGCTCTGTTTACATCTGCGGAATTTCCCAGCTCGCGCTGCGAACCACTTCCGCAAACCTCCGTCAAGGTACAGAAAGAGCTCCTCTTTTCATTAAAAACAAAGAACTAGGGATAAAATACAGGTATGTATAAACATTATCGTGCGACCGCTATGTTTCATCCTGTCCTTGTACATTATTGAGCGTATTTAGTTGCTGTTTGTGGCTTTGGGGAGAGCTAGCGTGAAAGCTTTTGTCTGCTAGCGTGGTAAACACATCACCTGCTGTTAGCCGGATGCTAAGCTAATAGCACCATATATTTGTTTTTGAAAGTGAGTCATTTATTTAGAAAACAAAATACGTTGGCTTTGACCTTGTGTGGGTAGGGGGTTTCAGCTCATTGTTAATAAAAGCTCAAGGTTTCCATACTGTTTCTGTTTGAGGTCGTATTGTTAAGTGAAGTCATTCGAGAGCTGTTGATTAAGAGCTTGGAGGGGATTAGAAATAAACATGATCTTCTAGATAAGGTTTCCTCTGGTCTGAGATCATCTATCAGCGTGATGTTGACACTACCAGGTAGTGTTTAAACAGGTCTTGTCATGGAAAGGAAAGTGAAAGGGTTTAGCTTTAGATTTAGTTGGGTTTGCAGTTGCTGTGAAGGTAGGTGGCTGTTTTTCAAAACCTTGTTTTTGAGAGATTGTCTGGTGGTACACGATTATTCCTTTGTCTGCTTGCTGCTTTGACCTGTCACTTAGTGCAAATGTCGCTTGTCATGGTTATATGGAAGTGAGGATTTATGCTGGTCTTGGTTGACTGATTTATTAAACGCTGATGGGAAAATCATAAACTCTTTTAGAATATCTTAACGACTGCTATGACACATTTAGTTTTGATATCAAAGATGTGCATACAAATCATTATGTCTTGAAATAGGCAGAGAGAAATCCCCAAGATGCCATTATTCAAATGCCTCTCTTTGAATTGCAAATCAACAATTTTTACGCACTTCCATGCCATCAGTTCATGTTACAGTGCTAATCTGAGAGTTTTGTTTAACCTGTCTGTACAGTACACACAAATTAATGACCACCTGATTTCTTTGTTTTAGTACAGGGAAACATGTTTGGTAAGTGACGGGGGTGACAGATGGAGGGAAAAGGCCCATATCGCATCTATGACCCCGGTGGGAGCGAATGCCAGGTGAAAGACGAGGCCAGCAGCCTCAGCTACAGACAGCTGCTAGAGGAAAACGTCGTTTTGAGGGAGAGAATGAAAGGTCTGAAGAGTTTAGGTGAGGGATCATGAACTGCCACCTATTTTTAATGCCTTTTAGAATTAAGAAGCTTATTGATCCGGCTGTTTTGGTTAATATAAACCACCTGGGAAGATTTTATAATAATCGGGTTAATATTTTCAATTTCACCATCTATCTGTGTCTAAGTTGAGGTTACATACAGTTAAAAACCTTACGTGTTGCTCATTCTGGGCATCTGAGTCATCAAACTCATGTATTAGTTCACTGGTATCTTGTGTTGCTAATTTGGACTTAGAGGTTTATTGTTGGATCAGAAATGAAGCTATTCTGGATTTTCAGCTTTTAGCAGCTGGCGCTGTGTTTTGACATACAATTGTGTCAGGGCAGCTGCCTTCTGTCATGCTTGTGTCATGTAGCCCATTGTTTGTCTTTCTTATGACTGGTAGGAGACCTGTTAGAGGAGTCTCAGACAGAGGCAGCCGAGCTTCGGAAGAGGGTGGAGGAGCTGGTGAGGGATAACGAAGCACTGAAGTCATCCACGACCAGCTTTGCCTCCAGTCTGTGCATGGGCACCCCTGTTCAGACAGACACACAAGGTACAGTTATATCATTATTCTGATGGAGTGAGGTCAGTGAAAGGTTTGACACCAGAGAGACCTCTTCTTAAACCAGACCTCTTGTGATTGTGGCTTTCTTTAGGTCATGGAAAACATCACGCTCATCCTACAACAGAAAGACAAGAATCTCGGGATTTTTTAACTGGAAATACTGTACAGCCAGAGGCAACTGTAAGCACTTCTACTGAAACGTTTGGAAACATGCTATAAATATGATACCATAATAACTTTAAGTCAATGATGTTATCTAACATAGTAATGTAACTTTCAGTTTTGCGAATTGCTGTCAATTTGAATCCCATGTGAAGTCAAAATAGTAACATGTCCTTTAGGAGTTCATACTGTATAAATGACTATCATAACGCGTTATAACTTGTTGGATTACCATTATGCCTTTGATGTTGTGAAAATCCCATACAGGGATTATAACTTCCAGTTTTACGAATTGCTGGTTAATTTGTTTTGCCCTGAACAGTGAGATATCCTTTATAACTTAATATTGTGTGTGATTATCGCAATGCACTTGTTATGATATATTCTCAATTCCCATCATAGCTGTGTTAAACGTGAATATATTGTTTCACAACATGCTGTAAAAACCTTGTGAATGGAACTTCTTTTTCCTCATCTGTGAAGGGTAAATTCTTTACGAGTTGATATTCTGTGTGACCGTCAGAATAAGTGTTGCAACGCTGTGAATTCTTGTGTTTACAGGAAAGTTCATCTGAGTTTGAGGTGGTGAATATGGAAGAGAAAACAGTCTCGGAAACCCAGACGGTGAGTTTTAGGGATGTTAGGAAATCCTGGGCAGCTGCAGTCACTCAACTGCACGTGTGTGAACTTGGTGTGTATTTTGCCGGATTGTTGCTCCGTTTCGAACATTCCGTATTCTGTCATTTTGTGCTACTCATGTAAGTCATGTTTGACACATTCCTGTCACTGTAGTTGCTCAGCTGTTTTCTGCTGCCCTTCCTTATCAAGGATTTGCTCATCATTATGAATAAACGTATCTGTATGAGGCTGTTCCTTGGATGACTCAGAGGGAAACTCCAGGATTTAGTTAGCATGCAGATAGGCTGAAAAACTCATGCATGTGTATCAGTTTATGGAATACCTCTTTGATTAGGTTTACAAAAACTTCTGTTCACAAATGTGCAAAACTGGAAATCTTTATATAGAAGTATTTAAGGGTTTTTTTCACTTTCAGTTTATGGTTTCGCAGTGCTTTTCTTGTGTATCGGGGAAGATGAAGTCTAGATATTGACAGTAAAGGTGCCACTTCATCCCTAGTGATTGGTATTATATGTTAGGGTATTTTTGGGAAGAATATTTTGGTAAATTCTGCTTTATAATGCAGGCTGGAGTGACGCACCTTCCACAGGAAAACATGGAGCTGGCGAGTCAACTCCGGCGACTGGAGAGTTCTTTTAGTGTATTTGCTGAAGAGTCCAATCCCAACCAGCTGCTGGCTCACCTGGGCCGCATGGCTGTGGAATTCCACCACTTATCATCCAAGGTCCAGAAGAACGAACAGAGAACATCTCTCCTACAGGTGAGATGGCTGAGCTTGTGACACCGTTTAGGCCTCTGTGTTGGCTGCCAGTTGTGTTATGTTAATTAATCGAGGTTTGATTTGCTGAGAATTTAATTCGCTCTTATCTCTAGACACTCTGTGAACAGCTAAGACAGGAAAACAACGAGCTTAGGAAAAAAATGGAGGAGGACCTCCAGTACCGTAACCGTGATTTGGAACAGCTGAGGTAATTTAATTCACATTTATATTCATTATAATAAATTCATCTTTTCGTTTACTCATTGAACAACTAAAAGCAAAAAAGCCCGCTGTGAATCTGTGAAAGGAATCAGTGTGAGTAAACTGTGAAAATATCTCAAGGGGCCACAGTATTTCCTGCTGTGCTGGAACTGAGGGGTCTTTCCATCTGAGGCTTGTTCTCTGACTGTGTCAAATAGAGAATCCTGCAGTTTTTTTTCTTAATTTTCCAGTTTTGATTTTGGTTCTGTGTGCTTTGGACAGGCAGGAGAATTTGAAACTGAAAGAGCAAGTCAGCGGAGGAGCCCAGGCAGCACCTATTGAGCAACCAAGCCCAAAGGAGGAGCCAGTGAAAGAAGAGACAGCCAAAACTAAGGTGGAAATGACCATGACTCAGCAGGTGTGCACTTTTTTTCCATGAACCTCTTTATCTCAGGTGACATCACCATAGAATTCCATAGAATTTTTTTTGTCTTTAATTTCCCTTTCAGACCAGTGATGTTGCAGTCTAGTTGCTTTTTTGTTTTGTTAGCTTTTTCAGTGGAAGTTCTTAGAAAAGAAAAAAAAAGAACCAATGTGCAAATTGCTCCCCGGTTTCTAAATTGAGAGGCTTCTTATTGAGTCACTTTTGCCACTTAGATTAGTTTTGGGAATACCACCTTGGCTCTGAATACTGCTCTTCCTCAATGGTCTTTCTGTTTAAGTTCCTCATTCGTGGGCTTTTTTTCACGGTATGACTAAATATTGAAGAACAGTACATTTGGTCATTGTGTTATGTTCTGACTCAAACTAAAGACTGCTGTACTGTAGTATGATGGAAAATTCTGGTGTTCTTTGGTTGGTCATGAACTAATGCTTTAATTGATTACATGTTGTTATCAGTTTTCAGTTTAAAGTCTAGCAGGGATATTTTATGGCATTTATATGGGAAGACAGTCCATACTGAGTTTAAGTTCTGCTGAAAAGATATAGTATGGATGCAGATTTGGTAATTATTTATTGGTCACTTTTTTATTTGACAGAGTAAAGGATTATGTTGTAGTGTCTCTTGGTTTAATTTTTTTAAAGTTTACAAACAAATTCCACTTCATTAAATATAAACAAAATAACACATTAATTTAGAAGAATGGCAAATATTTAATCTTCCAGTAAGTAATATTTCTGATTTTCTCTTGTCATCGTTTTTGTCATTGTGATTTATTTATTGGAGTTTTTTGTAAGCCTAAATCTTTGTTTGTTATTGTTTAAAAATATTAACATTTCAGTGCTGACTTGGTATTGAAGTACTGGTAATTGGCTGCAAATGCATAATTGAAATAGTTTTTTTAAATTATCATTATTCTCTTTTTTTAAATTTACAGTCTGGTAAAGCTGTGGAAAAAACACCATCTAAGACTTGCGATCCGGAGGTGTATGAGAAAAAGATCAAGCTTCTGGAGAAACAGAGGAAAGATGTAAGAACTTTCTGGAGGTCCCCTGCTTTCTTTATGCTTGCTTTACTGCTGACATAGTTTCCCGTTTGACTCTGATGTGTCAACTCTTGCCTTTGCCCTTTCTCAGGTACTAGAGGTGAATAAACAGTGGGACATTCAGTGGAATTCAATGAAGGCACAATTTGAGCAGAAGGTACATGACAACATATACACTAGAAGAGCTCTATAAATATGTTCCAGTTGGCCTTGTAGCTAAACTTTGTGGCTCACATTATTGATAGTAAAAAATAGAAACACATTAAGAAACATGAATAACTTTACTAAGAAACAACAATTGCTTAATGAGTCTGACCAGCCGGTGTGTGAATGGTGGGAGATCGAAGCATATGAATCATCACATGAAATTCCTGTGTAACGTGAAGGGTGCTGACAGGCCCTGTTACTGCATTTGGGTGGCGGTGGAAACGCTGTTGGGGCAAAGGAATGGAAAGCAATTCTGTGTGTGTGTCACAGTGTTGCACACCAGACCACAGGCCCCTCCTGTCACACCTCTGGCAGAATTTCCCTCACCTCGCCCGTACCCACTGTCTTCCTGTTGTGGCTCGCCGTAGGGGCTGGCCAAGGTTGCAAAGCCGCGTGATCTCACGGCCCAGAGATAGTGACGCCTATTGCATCTCTGCATCTGCTCGGTTTGAGAGGAGAGAGAGAAAAAAAAAGAATTAAAAAAGCATACTGGGACTGTTTCTCTACACGCATCCTCTGTCGTCATGGGGGGTTCGTGTTAAACTCAGAGCAGTGGAACAAAAACAGCTCTATTTTGTTATTCTTATTGCTTTGTTTTCATTTTTTGCGGTTTATTATTTTTATCTTTCTTTCTACCATAAAATGCATCACACGACTATAAAACAGATTACAGCCCCTTATCAATTTTCTGATAAAGGCACACTCTGGCATGAAGATTAAAGCAAACTGCAATATACAACTTTTTTTTCCCCCCTCATTCAGGGTAGCTCTGTAACTGATGGTCCTTGATTTTGTGTTATTATGGCCTGTTAACAGACATATCTGAAATTTACAAAAACACACTCTCAGATGAGCCTTCATCAATTTATGATTTTTTTCCCTCCTTTATAGATCACAGACCTAAGGCAGCGGCTTGCTGACTCCCAAAAGGCTGTGCTTGAGCTCGAAGCAGAACGTGAACAGAGACAAAGAGATTATGACAAAAAACTCCTCCTCGCCAAGTCTAAGATCGACAATGTGCAGGTACACCCTGGTCTCAGCCGCAGACGGTACACCCACAGTCAATCTTTATTACTTTTAGGTGGAGAGAAATTCAGATTTTAAAAAGTTCACTCATTTTCCTCTATTCGTTACATACATGCATACACATACACATACTCTCACACACACACACACACGCACATATATATAATATAGTCTGTTATTGTGATTTAAACCACACAAACTTACCCCTAAATAGAGCAAAAAAGCTGTACATTTTTGTCAGACATTCTCTTCCTGGGTAGGTTTTTATTTCTTTATGCTGTTAATTAAAAAAGAGCATTAATAAGTTTTTCTTTATTTGATTTTTATTTAATAATTGACATTTTCTTACTCTTTATGGAACATTTTACTGGTATTAGCACCCCTGTGGAGCTTCAAATGAAGGCTTCAAATAGTCATTCAGTGCTTTCAGTTTTCTCTTGGGAAGCACCAGTCATTCCCTCTAGCTGACCATATGACATTCTTAGTATACAGCAATAGTTTCCCTTCAGTCCCGGAAGGGACAGTCAAGCATGCCACAGATAAACTGCCTTATAATTTTATACAATATCTCAGTCTCAGATATTGTAATTATAATGCTGTTGATTTTGCCATGAATATAGCCATTGCTGCCGATATGGCGTTAAACCGTAAATAAATTTATGAAGTGTTATAGACTGTGTCATGTGACGACTGGTTTCATTTTCACATCCACGGCCTACTTATCTTTGCATCTCAATGCTCTCATGGTTTTTAGTTTATTTATGAGTTATGGACAGCATTACAAAGGTTTTGTCAGCATTACTCGCCCCCACAGCAGACCACAGATGTTCCATAGGAGAGGCCTTGAGGCAGAACCGCATGCCAAAATGTTGTGTCCGATGCTAGTATGTCGTTTATAATTGTAGTCATTAAAAATGCATTTGAATGATATCGAAATTGAAAAAATTATGTTGACCACAGGTTTTTATGTTACATGCTTTAAAGGTCAAAAGAGCTTCATGTGGGCAGACTGGCATGTATCAGGTGGTTTGACAGGTGCTTGCTTGTGATTATGAGTTGTTTTTCTCCAGCACATACCATGCATATTCTCATTTGAAGATGTTGTGTATTCAAAATCATGTGATAATTTCCATTTTGCAAAACATCCTTACAGAAAGCGAGTTGCAGGTAAACCTCAAAGACATCCCTTAGCGCCAGCAATTTTGACTAAAGTGCGTGTTAATTGACTTTTTTGTAATTGCAGTACAGGAAATTAACTTACACTTTTTTACCTGATTAATCAAAGACAGTTTGATTTAGGCATCCAATTAATTGCTGGTTGCAGCCCCACTGGATATGTGACATTTATAGTAAGATGCTTTTAAAGACAGTCCCTGACTTCATTAGACAACAAGTGTCCCCAACATTATCTTTAACTGTATAAAGTCTAGATATATGACCAAGTGTCTGTGTTTTGCTCTGGTGGTTAACCAGTGTATTTCTTTGTTTTCATAGGGTGAGAAGGAGTGCCTTACCTCAGAAACCTGTGAGTTGAAGCAAAAAGTGCGTTACCTGCAGGACCAGTTGCTGCCGCTTACTAAACAAAGAGAATACCAGGAGAAAGAGATCCAACGGCTCAATAGGGTCAGTGAAGCACACTTATTAATGCACATACACTCCCTTGATATCTAAATGAGGACTTTCCATGGTCCATTGACCTTTACTTAGGCACTAATCTAAAGCCTTAAGGCATTTGTAAAAGAAATGCATTTTGTTATTTATTTAGTGCACTACTGTTCAAATATTGGGGTCTATAAGATGTTTTTTTTTTAAAAAAGTAATGAAAAAATAAGTCTCTTATGCTCACCAAGGCTGGATTTTTTTGTTCAAAAATACAAGAAAAACAGTAATGTTGTGAAATATTACTACAGTCTAAAATAACTGTTTTCTATTTTAATATATATGTTAAAATTTATTCATGTGATGGCAAAGCAGAATTGTCAACAGCCATTACTCCAGTCTTTAATGTCACATGATCCTTCAGAAATCACTCTGATGTGCAAATTTGGTGGTAAAGAAACATTTCTGTTGAGCTGCTTAATGTTTTTGCTTAATATTGTTTTGAAAGCAAACATCAGTTCTGATTGTATTGTCTCTTAGCAGGCATTAGAGGAAGCTTTGAACCTCCACTCTCCCTCTTCCACCCAGCCAGGCATGAACCTGGGAGAAGGTGTTGCCAACCTGAGACAGCAGGAGCTGCACACACAGATAGCTGTGTTGAAGGAGCAGGTACAAACACTTGAAGACTCATTCATCTTGTCAAATGTCAGTGGAACAAGTGGGGACCAGATCGC
The DNA here is from genome assembly GCA_034780575.1 of Labeobarbus marequensis. Lineage (NCBI taxonomy): Eukaryota > Metazoa > Chordata > Actinopteri > Cypriniformes > Cyprinidae > Labeobarbus > Labeobarbus marequensis. Next base: position 14,039,963 of record JAUZSZ010000116.1, on the reverse strand, counting down.
TTTGGTACCAGACTAAATCTGTTAAAATTCATACATTTGTGTGTCTCAAGTGTCCAAATACTGTAGGGTCACAGTATACACTAACATGGCACAGGTCCCTGCTGTGGTCAGATGAGCTCAAATAGTAAATTAGCTCCTTGAGATGCTTGAGTTTTCTCATTGCGTCAGATTTTGTCAGAGGTTCTCTAGGAGTTGAGGTTTCACTCATTGAAACTCTATATGAATTGACTCTGCAGACATTTTACCTCATTTATCAAACATACTTGGTAAGGAACGAGTTTGTCAAGGTTCCATGAGTCATACAGTTTGCTTGAGGTTTGGTTGCTTCCTTCAGCCTTACAGTCTGCTGAAATGCACCAATGGCTGCAAAGATCTTGTAGATTTGCATCCTCATCACATGCAATGTTTTCAGGTGAAAATCTTTGAAGAGGATTTCCGGAAGGAGAGGAGCGACAGAGAAAGGATGAACGAAGAGAAAGAAGACCTGAGGCGGCAGGTGGAAAGGCTGCAGGGTCAACTGACCAATCTGATGAATCAGGTCAGTAGCTACACAGACCATTAGACTGTCAGCTCTAACCAATGAAATGACTGCAGAGAAATGCCCAGTTTGTTAATAATGAGACATGAAAGAATCTTATGCGAGTCCTGAATTCAGTATTTCTGTTTCTCAGCTTCATCAAGCACAGAATGAGTGTCAGAGAGAGCGTGCGGAGAGGTGTAAACTAGAGAGACTGCAGATGCAACATAAGCAGGTAAAGGTGCCACATTGGCTCCTCCTTGTGGTAGAGGCTCTACTAATGTTAGTAATAATAGTTCACAGTCAACAAATGTGGTAGAATTCCTAAATGGAAAGACAACTGAATCTTATTTAGATTTTGTTTTTCAATGTTTTGGAGGGGCAACAGGAAAGGAGGACGTCTGATCCCACTTCTGGCTCGGCCAATGGCCCGATGAGCCCTCCATACTGTGGCCCGTTTGTACAGGTGGGCCATCAAGGTCTAGAGGGGTGGCCCATACACTTCCCGCCCAGGATGCCTAACATCAGTACAGCACCCGGCAGGGATTTCCAGCCTGTCAACCCCGTAAGTTTGCGATAACAACAGCAGTAAAATTTCAGGATTCTTGACAACACAACAAAAGCACCGTCATTTTAATATTCATGTAAAATATTAACAAATTAAATTGAAACAGCCTTGAAGTATTTCTCAAACATTGCTTTAAGTTTTTCAATTATTCAAGTAAACACTTAGTACTAAAGAATAAATAAATTGAGCCTTTTACTTGTTAAAAACTTAACATTAAGCAGGCTGTACACTGCACAATTAATCCATTTATTTTTTATTTAATTTAAGTACCAGGTTCACCTCATATCTAGTAATACACTTACTGTAACACAGATGTTGTTTTCAGAGGAGATTAGTTTGATAGTAAGAGAAATTCTTGCTGATTTTTGCTTCCTTTACATCCTGGAACAGACACAAGAGTGTCATTCCAGCACTTTTAAGTGGTTAACCACATATGGTATGAAAAAGACATGTGTGGCTATTATTATTTGTAAAAACAGGATTTTGAAAGAGGTACAGTGCGCTGAAGTGGACAGAGATTGAAACTATTGTTCTCTACGTATAATGATTTCTTCTTTCCTGTGTGTTTGTTCAGGGTTTTCCCTGGCAGTCATCCTTCCCACAACCACGTGGTTCCAGAGGACAAGCAGACACAGCGAGACCCCCTCCAGAAACTGCAGGTATTTATCATGATTCATCCTGCGTGTCTTTTCTGATCGCCTGCATCCTTCCTGCCTCACCTGGATTCATTTTGTTGCGCAATGTCAGTCTGACCCAGTGATATTTTAAGCATTCTGTCTGAATCAGTCAGCTTCCACTGAAGGCAGTTCAAATGATGAAGACAATGAGAACCATGACAGATGAAACATGAAATGGCAATAGTTTTAAATTTCACAATGATTGTACAGGGCCTATGAAGTTTAGTTTCATTTTGGGTCTGTCCGCCTATTTGTATCATCTACAGGCATAAAAATTTACGCAATTTGGTTTCCATTCTGGATAATTTATGAATGTAAATTATTCTTAAGATGAAAATGTTTGTTGACGTAATCTTTCATCAAAGCTTATAGTCATTTTCCACCTCTGAAACATCATCTCTGCTAAAGTGTAGTCTTTCATATACACACTTTTTATTAGTGGTATCATAACTCAACTTTTACACTTTTGTCAAATCCAGATGCATGAACTCAAATCATGTCCTTCATTATTTCTTGCTGAATATTCTTCGTTTACTCAGCAATATGATCCTTTTCATGTTGTCAAATGAATTTGGTGTTGTTTTGGTATCAGACATAATAGTTCAGTAATAGCAAATGTTAATTTATTTCAATTAAATATTTACATTTCAGTACACTATACATTTTAAAATGTAATTTATTCCTGTGATGGCAAAGATCAATTTTCTGATCAGTATTCAAAAGAACAGAATTTATGTGAAATAAAAATTATTTGTGACAATGTAAAAGTCTTCACTTTCACTTTTGATCAGTTTAATGCATCCTTGTTGAAGAAAAGTGTTAAATTCTTAAAAATCCATTCTTCTTTATGCTCTGCTGGAAAGGCTAAAATAAAAGGAAGACATAAATCTAAAAAATATCAATACTGTTTTACATTTAAGACACTGTTCAGAACACACCTCAGTATTTTCTCTGAAAAAAAATGTAAAGGATGTTTTATAAATGAAGATTCTTAACTTGGTTCTTTTTTGTTGTCAGAAATGGGAGCAACTGGATTTGGGAAAAGGGAGCGTCAGAACATAGACCCCGGAAAGCACTAACCACATATTCTCTCTCCTGGAATGGCTCCCGGCTAGTAGCATGATGCAGTTTAATTTCAGTAGGCATGATGTGAACTATTGTTTTTTGTTTTGTTTGTTTTTGTACATATATATATCTACCACTGATGAAAATGTTGTTTATATATTAAGTTTTATAATCCTGTTTGTGAAACACTGTTCTGGCAAATTAAGAATATATACATTTATTATTTTACCGTTTATGATGGTTAAAGTTTAAATTATCTGCTTTATATAATTCTATGCAGGAATTGAAATCAGCTATTTAACGGATAATATGATTGAACGTTATTTTTTATAACAATCTACCTATAGAGTTAAATCTCCACCATTTAATTAAATGATAGCTGCCTGAAAACATGACATTTAGTGTTTTGGTACTGATTGAGACTGACAAAGACATTTGTATGTGCCATTAGAGAAAACGAAATTGTAACTCTATAGGTGAATTGTCTTGAAAATGGCTAACATTAGAATGTGACTGAACTGATGGATGATTCCTTCACTGTCCGTGGTTGGGATGGTGGGAGAGGTCACATACTGTTGAACGTCTGCGTGTGTGACCACAAGGTGGCGTTACTCTCTGACTGCTCATCTGCCCCACTGTTTATTGAAGCCATATATGATACCTGTTAACCTTTCCATCTATTAGATTACGTTCTGGGATTACTTTAGTAAGCGCTTCAATGGCTTGTTGATCCTTTAGATATTTATGATTGTAATTGAAATGATAATCTGTCGAAGAGGGCTTTCATCTGGATGACAGAAGTATCACAGTAGTTTTGCTTAATATTTTTCAAGATTCAGTGTTCAAAAACATTATTCCCTATGTGCATATGGAAGTGATAAGTTATTTATATCTATTGTTTTGACAGCTGAGTGTGTTTTCTTGTCTTAAGTGATGTTGTCTTTAGTGTATTGTTTTGTCTCCCTTTACATATTGTAGCTACTGGAAGACTGTAGGATGTGAGTTTGTATGTTTGTGCATATGCACAACCACAGGAAGTGGGCCAGAATAAATAAGTTAATGCATCACATTAGTGCAGCCCACTTTCATTGGTCTCATTTTTGATTTAGGCTGAACATGAGGAGGAAATAACCAAATCACCAAATGGCGGATTACAATGGGTCCAGGGTTGCACTTAAAAAACATTGTAATATGTTTGGAACAGGGTAAGAATCATATCCGTTCTGTTTTTACGGTCATCTTCCATCACGAAGGCTGTTTTTCCGCATGTGTGCAATGTCTCCAACCTTACTGACCAATGCTTTGAACCAAACACAAAAAGGTTTGTACGCTCACAAAATATTCCCAAGGGCGAGCAACTCATTTGCTTTCAAACGGTGTGATATTTGTCATGTAAATGTACAAAAAAATATAGGCAGGCATTTATTTTATGAATAAGTGGTTTAGTTTAATGAACAGAACGAGTTAAGATTAGTGTTTTCAAGTTGAAATGTCTTTGAGCTGGATTGCACTCTGAGATGTGTGCTCTGTTTACTCGTTACTGGTTGGCAGTTTTGTGCTTTTTGGAATGACTCTTTCTCCAGTGGGTGAAAGCAGACCTCATGTGAAACTTTTGTAATTGATTAGTATAATAAATATATTCTAACTGTCTAAACCTCCAAATGTTATTTTGTGAGAGCTAAACTACAAGTTGCATCACCATATCACCCTGACACGCAATAACCAGAAGAAAACACTTCATTTCTTGGATTTTAATTTTTATTTACTGAACGTCTACAGAGGCAGCAGCAAGTTCAAAGGATCGTTTAGGAGATGAGACATGATCGAAAAGCAACAGCGGAGCAGCCTGAATGCACTAAAGAGCTGCCCGCTGGCCCTCGACCTCAGGTCAGGCACCACAGAGTGTCTGTTTTCAAGCCTTCCCTTCATCAACATGCCAGTCTCCAAACCGACCCATTGACCGCCTCTAAAAGGAGCAGTCTGAGAATCTTTTTACTTCAATTTCATACTGTTCAAATTAATGTAACAATAATCCAATTCACAAAGGTTTACGTTTGTTAACTTTGCCACATGTAATCTTGCTTTTACAGGGTTTCTGCAGGTCTTAAAATGTCCACAAATTAAGGAACTCTTAAATCAGAGTAGAAACTGTTAAATTCATAAAATAATGGCATTAAATGTTGCATGCACTTGAGGAAAAAAAAACAACGATTTTTGTCTTTTTCCAACACAAGTATCTAAACATACTTAAATCAAGATACATTTACTTGAGATGTGAAGTCTTGTTTTCTGAGAAACTGAACAAAATGAGTTGATGTGAAACAAGAACAAATATCTGTCAACAGGGTATAAAAACTTGAATTAAGTTGATTTTTCTTTTTGCTTTTGTATACATCCTGTTTTAAGAGTCTTAAGACATCTTTAGACATTTGCACTGGAAAACAAGAAATACTGAGGCTCCCTAGACATCAAGATTTAGAAAACATTGCCGTATCGCTTTCACTCCATTTATACTTTACAACTGTTTTTAAAATGGCTTAAATTTTCCTTCATAAAACCTGCAGAAACCCTGTTTTGACTATTTTAACACATTTTATGCTGGAGAGAGAGAGAAGAATGTGCAATTAAATCCACTCTTAAAGTTAATCAGCCTTTTGAACAAGCTGACGGAAGAATTTTAAGATGTCTGCCCTAACTTCAGATACGTTCACTCTGGGAAACCACCTCATTACAGGTCTGCCATCTGGACCCACCAGAAACTTCTCAAAGTTCCACTTGATGTCGTTGATTTTGAGAGGTTCCCAAAACAATCTGTTGGAGGGGTTACCGAAGCTGTCTCCCACAGGTGGGCAGGCATTCTGAAAGAGAAAGAGCCTCTTTATTGGCATTAAAGATTCCATGAAGAATCTTTAACATTCATGGAACCTTTCCATTGCAGTTTACTTGACACAACAGATCTCAGATAGAGAAAAGTAGTCCCCAATAAGTATTATTTTCTTGTATAATGTACTTAAATAATCAGTGTTTTTTTTTTTTTTTTACTTTACTTTAGAACTTCAAAAAGTGAACATAAGTGCACTTCTCAAACTAAGATAAAACAATAGCTATTCTGTTTTTTTTGTACTGGTTTGATATAATTTTATATTTTTTATTGTATTAATTCATTTCTATTATTTCAGTTTGTTTCAATGGAATGACATGTAGATATCTTAATGCTTTTTGGGGCCTCTATATATTCCAAAATAGGTAAACGGGTTTAAGTTTCATTTAATTGAATTTAAACTGACATTTTGTGTGTGTGTGTGTGTGTATGTGTGTGAAATAAGCTTTTCTTGCATAAGGTGTTGCAAGCAATTTCAGTTAAGCAGTGACCAACCTTTAAAAATGTGAAAAGAGGGTGCTCATTGACTCCATTCACATCCAGCTTCTCAAATAACTGGAAATTTGGAACAAATCCATTGCCTGGACGGACATACCTGTGAAGACAAGGAGAAATATGTTTCATCAAGGGTCTGTCTATAAGGAAAACAAATAGAGACTTTAGAGAGTCAATGGCTTCAGATATCACTCCAGAAAAGAGCCTTTAGGTTCAAGATATATGATATGTGCAGTAATTTAAAGGGGATGATGGATGAGGAAGACAAGCTTATTGCACACTGTCTGATGCTCAGATAGTTTTGGCTCATGAGTGATGGCCAGTAACCTCAAGGTTAAAGAAACCTTAAGTCTTTTTTCCTTAAAGACTGTGTGTTTTCTGATTAAAACGTGAGTCATTTGTCTTTTGGATGTCTTGCAGAATATGTTTTTTTAAACTGCACACTCTTGCACGTTTAATCCACTTTTTTAGTATTATTCATATGTTTCTTAATATTTGAAGCTTTTATTTTTATATTTTCAGTTTTCATTTAACTAAGTTTTAGTAATTGTATTATGTGCTTTTCTCATTTTTATTATTTGTTATATATATTTCTATTTACCTTTTAAAGTTTAAGCATACAAATAATTTTCCATCTAAATACATCTTATTAACAAAACCGATTTAATAATTTTAGCAAACAATAACACTGGCTTCATCACCACAATTAAAGCTCTGTTTTCAAAGAGTAACACGAACTCACTTTAATGCAGAAAGAATTTCATTATTTTCTCCAGGCTCTTGCATCCCAAATTGGTTGCATGGAAACCCGAGGATAGTGAATCCAACATCTCGGAACTCCTGTTGCAGTGCATTCAATTCTAAATAGCACATAAAAGTCATACGCAATACAGTTATTGTGAACAGGTTTCATATTTGCTCTTCAAGCTTTGTTGTCATGAGGTGTAAAATATATATTTGCACATATTAATTTGCAAACATAAGTAATGTTTGTATATACTAACAATTGTGTTAAGTGAAATTGCATACTTACCCACATACTGGAAGGTGAGTCCTCAGAAGGTAGCCACATTGACAATGAGGACATGCCTTCCAGCATAATGGGAGAATGGGATGCACTGGGTCCCGTTTAGGGGTTTTGCACCATAGTTGTGTATAGTGTCACTTACAGCTGGGTTACAGACCTGAGACAGACAAACGAAAAGGAATGCTGGGTGTACCACAATTACAAAGTGGAGAAACATGAAAAATGAACATGAACACAAAAAAATATCATTCAAAATTTGGGTCTGTATGGTATACATGAAAAAAAAAAAAATACAATATTTTTCAGCAAGGGCACATAAAGTTGATAAGATGTTTACAATGTTACAAAATATTTTTATTTGAAATAAATTGTTCTTTACAACTTTCTATTTCTCAAAGGATCCTGAAATGTATCATGGTTTTCACAAAAAATATTAAGCAGCACAACTGTTTTCAAAAAATGTTTCTTCAGCATATTAGAAAGATTTCTGAAGAATCATATGACAATGAAGATTGAAACGATGAATAATAAAATATAATACATATTAAAACAGAAAAGCTATTTTAAATTGTATTAATATTTCACAATATTACCATTATTTTTTTTATCAAATAAGCAGCCTTGACGAGCATAAGAGACTTTTTTCAAAAACATAAAAAAAATTCTACCAAACTTAAACTTTTGAATGGTAGTACAGATGAAATGAAATGATTATTTAAACATTGCAGTGACCTTTGTATTCTCACTCAAAATTGTGAAACCCCAGGGACACTCTTTATCATTGAAAAAGCTCATTTTCAAGAAAACTGGATGTGATTAATATGCAAGTAAAAAAACGAACAAAACTGTTATATCATATAATCTTAATTCTTATGATCATAAAATAAATCTGTTTCTCAGAACAGAAATGTTTTAGGGTTATATCACCTTGAAGCTGTAGTAGTGGAGTTATAATACCCTGACCAGGCAAAGTAAATATTTACCTTTACATGACTTTTGCTGTTTGGTATTTGAAGTGCTTTAAAAAAACAGTTACAAAACATTGTTATTTTACTATACATAACCCTGGACTTAAGAACTGAACATGATTCTTGTATATTTTCCCTCCATTTATTTAATTATTTTCTGCCTCAGTTACTGTGGCAACCCACTGCACCTGCTACTGCACGGTGAAAACAGTGCGCACGATCAAATCACACTGATTTATGAGCTATAACCTCAACATCCTTATAGCATTGTGTTAAAAAACATGCTTTAGTACAAAGATTATAGGAGATCATTTGATATTTCACACTAATTTGTTCCAGTATTTACATTTAAGCTTCAATGTAACACATAGATACTTGGATGTTGTTTACTCAGCCTATTGCTTTAACAACAAGCAATGCCTTTACTTTAAATAAATAAAAATGAGCATTATTATCCTTATTCCCTTGTTCTTTATTCCTGGTTTAAAGTTTTATCCAAATGAGCAATCCAGTATTACCAAAATATCCTATTTTAAAGACTTACAACTGTATAATAAGTATATGTAATAACATCTCACCTGGGTATTGGATAGTCCACTAACTTTGTGTAGAAGACCCACCAAGACCAGAGCAGAGATCCAGGGATTCTTCTGGTTCCCCATGAGGGTGATGTGTGGCCCCTGCAGGGTGTCTGTGTGTCGTCTGAATGAAGCGTGGCTGAGCTGGAGATGAAAAACACTGGAGGAGAGTGACGCAGACTAGCCAATAATATCCAGCCTCATCCCACATATTGACATAGTGAATACAGCCATGGCCTGTTTATTACAGCTCTGACCTAAGATTTTGTTGTAATCTAGTTTGCAATGAACATATTTGTCATTTGATTAAAATAATTATTGTAATGTGATGCTAAAAACCCACCAATCTGTTGTTGGTTGATAGTGGTGAAACTGTTGAGTTATTTTTGTCACTAGTCTTTAACATCTCGTTTGCAACACTGATATCACAAAAAAGTGCAGGAAGTCCTTTCACATGCATACAAAGAATTTGAGCAATTTACTTGCTGATTCTTTGTAACTGATTGTGAAATGTCCAGAATAGTCTTTGTTTAGAGTTTATTAAGCGCATATGCAACCTTTTCATTCACATTTAATGACATTGTATAAAGAAGAAACCTAAAAATATTGGTGGGATCAGACAACACAATGAAGAAAAATGACAATTTATTATGACTCACCTCGACTCATTCTATTACTGTAGGTCCCTCTTCACAGACCCAGAATTCTTAAAATGATATAAAAACCTCTGACTAAAGCAATGAAGTCCCAGTTTTGCATTTTACTCTGGCTTCCTATGTGTGTGTGTTTTTAATCATTTTCCTTTTACTAGATTATATGGCACTACATTGCACCTGCACATACTGGTTGCTTTATATTCTATACAGCAGCAGGCAGCTTCAGATCATCTCATGTTAAGCTTCTGAGAGTATCAAAGGTTGAGCTTAAGTACAGTTGAGTGGCAGCTTTCAGCTATTATGTATCTAAATTATGAAAGCTGTCAGAGTAGCAAAAACACCAGGTGCTTTTATCTTATGCAGCATTTTAAACTTGGTCATTTATACTGTATATATATAGGCCTAGGCATAATTGCTATTTTTACCACGATATGATAGAAACAATGATGCAAATGATACATAAAAGCTGTACAAAATCAAGCACATTAAGTGCAGAATAAATGTTTTGGAAAAATTAGATATTAAACATTTCATTATGTTAAACATGAATAATCGAAGGGGTTGCAGGGCAGCTGCTATGTCAACAGAAACAAGTGCCTGCCTCCCTGTTTGATTCAACTATGACAGTGTTTGCAGAACAAATTACTTACTTACTTGGTCGATTGGTGGATCTTTTGCACAGCACTGACTTAACTTTATATTCTCTATAAGCAGTTTTTTCTAAGATGTTAATTCTTGTAGAAGGGGAAAAAAGGTAAAAGCATAAAACATAGCTCAAACTCACTATTACTTGACTGAGATGCAATGGAGAAAAATACAAACAAATGGACATACAAACAATTTTTTGGCTGTGTAAGAATAGTGATAAATGTGATGAGGACAAAAGGTTCAGTAAGACATCCACATGTTTGTGTATGAACAGCAGGGGCGCTATTGACACAAAAGCGGAAATAAGCAGAACGAAGGCGATCACGTATGGCGACGCACGATCGTTACGTAGGCAGCAGGACCTCAGTCAGAAATGGCGACGCTGCTGCAGCCAGAGAAAGTGCTTTATCTCGTCCGAGGCGAGAAAAAGATTCGAGTTCCGCTCTCTCAGCTGTATTTTTGCCGATATTGCAGTGAGCTGCGATCTCTGGAATGCGTGTCACATGAAGTAAGTAACGCGGGGTATGACATTTAGTTGACTCAGTGGATGTTAGCCATGCTAAGAGCGAGCTAACAGGCTACTGATGACAGTTTTGTTCCCGCCTATCAGTCTAAGTGGAACGAATTCTGGTTCTGTGATTGGCTAGTTTATCCTTCTGTCATAAATTATACGACAACAGAGCTATCCAATTGCCTGTGTAACCAGTCAGTTAACTTCTGTACCACCCACTTTTTAGGGCTGTGACAAGCTAAAAGCTAGCAGAAGAATTCTGAATGAAATGAAATATCTGCTGTTCGTTCGTTTCCATTATGTACATAGGTACATTAAAAAAAGAATGAGGTTCTAAATTCAGTGTGTTAATGCTTGCAGCAGCCATTTGTGTTCTTTTGAAGGCATAAACACTACCACAGCTTGGGCTATTTTTATTATTGTTTATTTGTTTATTTTTACTCAAGCAATGTGTGAGTTTTACCTCCGGCTCAATGATGAAGTTCCATTTAGCCTTTCTGTACTTTTCCAATACATGTTATACAATTTCCTTGAGCAAAAACACATTTGCTTTGTCTTTTAATTTTTTTTGGTGTTATGCCTGTCATATAGGTCGATTCCCATTTCTGTCCCAGCTGTCTGGAGAACATGCCGTCAGCAGAGGCCAAGCTCAAGAAGAATAGGTAAACCACATTTATGCTAAATATCTGACAGGCTTGTGAATTAATAACAGCAATAATCTCAATCATCTAACATCATCTGTGCTTTGGCATTTATCATGCACATCAAAACTCGCTACAGTTTTTACATTTATTTATTAAACTGACTGATAATATTATATCAGGTCACTTAGACTGTGTTTCCTCATAATGATGTTGAATGCTTTGTGTTCCACTGGTTTCAGGTGTGCCAATTGCTTTGACTGTCCATGCTGTATGCACACCCTCTCCACACGGGCCACCAACATCCCAGCACCACTGCCTGATGACCCAACCAAAACCACAATGAAGAAGACCTACTACCTGGCCTGTGGATTTTGTCGCTGGACCTCTAGAGATGTAGGCATGGCTGACAAATCTGTGGGTGAGTCCTGACACTTCCTTGATGTGGATATACAGTGAGGTCAATAAGTATTTGATCACCCTGTGATTTTGCAAGTTCTCTTACTTAGAAATCATGGAGGGGTC
>JAUZSZ010000116.1:13969544-13981723 GCA_034780575.1 Labeobarbus marequensis | reverse complement strand
CAACTCTGAGGCACGACATCAGCGACTTGACAGTCTCCTTTTATCTCATCTTGTTTGACTGGGTGTAAGAGGCAAAGTAGGTCTGTTTATCTGCTCCACTGGACAATCTTGAGAAGTGGGGTCATCCCAAGGCCCACAGTCAAGGCATCTGCCTAACAGCTGCAGGACAGCTCATTGGGGGGGTTGAGGGTGGTCTGGGCTCATGCCCTGGAACTCTGTTGCTCCTCTATGGAGGCGGTGAACTTGAATGAGCCCTTTCTGTCTGTTGAAGGGCTTGGTTTTGTTTCCATGGCCCGAGGCACTTTTCCTTGCTCAAAATGTCCTGTTTTCCACAGCAGGGGCTAATAGAGAACCCTGTGGTTAAATAACGCATAGTACGCAGTGAAGAAAGGAGTGTAAAACGTCAGGGCTTTCCCTGAATCCCGGAATCAACTTTTATGAGAGAAACCACAAATCTGTCCTCCGATCAGTCTTATGGTCAACTTTTACCATAGGACATAACCAGGCAGGGCTGAAAAAGTGCATCTTTGAGTGTATTTAAAAACGATCCGGCTGAGCCAGGGAGGAAGCTTTCATCGGTAGCTCAATTCACACATAAGGTTAGATCATTATGTAATTATTCCATATTCATTTCCCCTTTGAATGTACAAGAAAAGCAATGACATGGGATGATTGCTGAAAGCCAGACAAGCTGGTGATGGAAAAGAAAGATTGTAAAGAGAAAAAAAGCGTTGAAGTATTGTTCATTGTCCAAAGAATAAAAATACTTCAAGTCATTGAATGGAAAAGATATGAAGGGGGGGGGGGGGTTGTTAAATCAGAGAGTAAGAATTTGAGAAGCCCGAGCACATATGGCTGGAGTCATAGAGTGTAATTGCTCCCAGGCCTGTTGCAAAAGGAGGGAAAGAGAGGTAGCTGTACAAATAGCGCTATGAATCATGGGATTCATATTTTTCCTAAGAGGCTATCAGACACAAGCAACATATTTGGGCAGTCTGAAAAGCCGTGAGAGTGGTCTGGACATTTGAAAACCATCAAAACAGCTTAATTAAAAACCTAGGAGAACGTACGGAGCATTAGCAGAGAGGTATAGATTCGTTTATTGACATACGATGGAGAAAGGCAATGGATTTCTTAGTAAATGTTGACATAGCCCGGTATATCTGCTCTGCCCCTAATTGCTGCCGGTCTCCAGTGACCAAGTAAAAAAGAGAGGCCTCCATACAAAGGACATGAGCCCCTGCTCATTACAGCAGCACTGGCTTATATAATGAAACACAGAGTGCAGCACAATCACATTGGGGGCCACTGAGTCCCTGGAATGCTGAATTACACATCCACAGTTAGGGAAAGGGTTAGAGAAAGAGAGAGAGAGAGAAAAAATATTGAGAGTGAAAGAGACAGAAAAGTCAAGTTCTGATATTACAGCCTCATCAGCCTAATGTCATTTGCAGCATGGAGAAAACACATAGGGAGCGGAATTCAAAGATGGGGAGGGGGATAAGTAATCTGACACCCAAACATATGAATATTATGAGTCAGTTCTTTATAGTGAATTAAAAACCTACAGTGCAAACAATGTAACTTGGTTCCCAAATAAGTGATTCTAGTAAGTTGTGCTTTTTGGTGAATCAGAAACCTACAGCGCATTCAATGTAATCCAACACCTGAACAAATAAATCTTATATTTTTGTTATTTTTAGTGAATCAAATATCTACAGTACAACCAGTGTATTCTGATTCCCAAATGAATGATTCTAATGAGTTGTTTTTGTTTTAGTGAATCAAAAATCTACAGAGCGAACAAGTGTGTCTGATTCCCAGATGAATGATTTAAAAGAGTCATTTTTAGTGAATAAAAAACAAGGAGAGGAATCAGTGTAGTTTAACACCTAAATAAATGATTCTAGCGAATTTCTTTTATATGAATAAAAAAAAGGAAGCAAAAAAAAAAAACAGTGCAAACAATGTAGTTTGATTTCAAAATGAATTGGATATTTTTAGTGAATCAAACACATCCAGCTTACAACTCACTGTGAGACTTTCTATCATCAAAGATTGGTTGTATGAAAACATGTTCATATAAAAACATAAAAATGCACATTATAAATGTTGTAAGTAGTGTTAAATCTAATGAAATATGAACTACGTTTTTGTTTGTAGTATTGTTTTTAACAGTATGCTTTAGGCCAGTTATTGGATTGCATTAACATCGCATCCTAAAAACTTTGTAAAGAGTCATTCGAAAGTCTGTGTGAACATCATTGTGTGAACAATTTTAATTAAAAAAAATTAAATAAAAAAGGTATCTCATCATTTGGCAATAAAATATTATATATTTTTTTCCAAATCAGTGTTGAAACATCTGGAATCGTAAAGAGAAATCAGAACTAGAGCTGTTAAATTCTTTACGATTTCTCATAGCATTGTATTACAGACTTAGCGGGATTTCGCTGGGAAATAATTATTCTTGATAGCATTGTTTATTTGCAGGCGCTGTCTGCTTGTTTTAACTTCTGATTCACTAAAGGAATTATGCATATCACATAACCGCATAAACACCCATAAAATATGCTGACCCTGTTTTGCAGGCGCTTGGTGAATAAGATACAGGGTGAAATACGGTATGCAACTGTTTAATGAATTCACCCCAGGTCTCTGAGCTCAAATTCACTAAGGCAGGGAAGCCAGCTTGTTCCTGAGATATTTTGTTTATTTGCATCTTGGAATGATTTTGATTACAATCTAGGGAACGGGGATCAAAACAGACTGAGAGGGAAATGCTGTCCCACTCTGGTTCTCATCTGTGCTTCAGTTCTTTCCCAGGGCATGTTTAAAAACAACCCATCATTTTTCTGTTTGTTAAAGTTCATCCAGAGATTTTTGCTTACCCTGTGGCTAAACACCATCATCTAAATGTGTACAATAATTAAAACAGGTGTATACAACACCAGTATAATTAAAAATGCATTCTAATACCCAAAAGTATGTCATTACAGGATTTATGAGCAGAATGCAGCCATTGGTTACTTGGTGGTGATCTATGCCACGTCAATGTGAGTGTTATGCCAGGAATTCAGAGGTGTCTGTGCCATTCTTAGGAAAAGCTCCCACCCATTTCCTGTCATTCTTTCTTGTATTAGCATCATTAAGACGTATAACAGTGCTGGTAGCCATTCCTCAATGCCCTGTAATGCTGTGTGCTGGTTGGAATTGCAGAATGACCTGAATGCACAGTAATCTACGTTCTGTAAATCAGATGTGTAATGCAAGACTGTATTATGCATTCAGAATAATAGTTTTGATCATCATGTCTCCGCCTTAATATTTTCTTGGCTTTTTAAGGAAAATATGCTGGTTTGAAATCTTTGCCAAACAGTCATCAAGCGACACACATTGTTTTGACTAGCCAGAAACCAGCAGTGAGCAACAGCCAATGAAACAGCGAAAATGCACAAGACAGGTTGAAACCTTTCCCCAACTCCAAATTTTAAGTATCTTTTAGGTACTTTTTCTCATTCTATGCAAAATTCAGTGTAAAAACAAGTCCGTCCTCCTTGTGTTTAGTTGTCACATTTTCAGAAATCTACTTTCATGTTACTCAGTGAATGTACATTTTGTAGAGAATTAATTTTGCTTGCTAGATATGTCACAAAGCAATCGTGAACATAAGTATTTACATATGTATTTATAATGACAGAATTTTCATTTTTGGGTGAACTATGCCTTTATAAGTGAAACTGTAAAGTGTTTTTTGCACAAAAATATTTTTGCACAAAAAAACTGTCATATATTTGCCAAATTTATTGTTTTCAGCCCTCATTTGGACTCTGTCTGAAATTATCCGTTTTGAGGGGCGTCTTCTGTAAGCCTTGTCAGTAAACTGCCACTTTTGTGAAATGTCATTGCATGGGAAAAAGTATCAATAGCCCACTATTTCATGTAAGTACAAATGATAAAAACATTATCCATATAAAGCCTTTAAATTTACAAACATTATGAAATTGTTTACTTATGCTTTGTGATGTACCTGCTGTCAGATCCAATACAGTTTCTTCATCTTTCAGCACGTTACTTTGCATATTTTCCATTATAGCGAGCCTTGTTTACAAAACAGTCTGCAGTCAAATGCTCTGAACAAACATGCTGGGACGCCATTAAAAATACACTATTCACTTGCAGTCTGTACAACAAGCTGTTTAAACAGGACACGTCAAGGTGAAAGTTCTTTTACTTTTCCATTTTTCCTGTTGTCAGCAGTAGCTCAAGTATGTCAGAAACTGAACTATATTGTTAAAAAATGTCAGAAACTGAACATGCATCTGTATACTGTATCCAGTGTAGACAGCGTCATTGATTATAATGGGTTCCATTTGCTTTTGACAACACAGACGTTAGCCATTAAGCAACTAAATGTCAGTGGGTGGGGCCTATGGTGCGATGATGTAAAACTATTTTTCGATGTCTTGCTCTAGAGGCAGTTGCATATAAATGTATTTGCTCTTGTGACATCATAAATCCCACAACATCCAAAAAAGCCATTTTTGGAGCTTGGTTACATGTTTTTTTAATACTGAGGAGGATGTTTAAAGATATAAAACTTGCATGATGTTTTAATGGTACAAATACCTCTTCAGTGATTAAGGGAATGTCATGACCCCTTTAAATGTGCACTTGAACTTAGTTGAGAGAATAAGAATCTATTCTGGATTTTGAATTTGAAAGCTGTGCATGGACAAGGAATCTATCAGTGGTTGGGAGTGCAACTTAAGTTTAAAAGCCTGGAGTGACTTCAAAGGTAGATCTTCGTGTCATGGAGATTTATTGATCAGTGGGAGGAAGTGTTCGATATGAGATGTTTGAGAGTTTCCAGGTGCTGACTCTAAAGTGCGGTGGAAAAATCTCACTAGAGCATTAACACCATCTCTTTTCAGGTGCATTCGCCTGGAGACTGGCAAACACATCTGTGATTGGTGAGATGCCTGGAATAACATTGCTGCACCCATAGAAGGCCCGACTTTCTGTCTCCATTTATTGCGCAAACGATTTCATGGCTATATCTGCAGTTTGTTTGCGTTGGTCCGTGTAAAATCATATCTTGTGCGGTGATGGATTACACAACGGAGCCAGTATGTGTCATATTAAGCAAGTTATCAAAACAGCAGTGATTGTTTCCAAGTATGTTTTATGATTAATCCAGACTTGTAATGCTGATTCATATCTTTTAGGAGTTTCGCTCACTTTGCTGGCAGAACCAGCGCCAACCACTCTCACCTCCGGGTTTGTTTGCGGTCTGGATGGATACTCATCAACGCAGGAGCCCTGTAGACTAAAGAGGGATTGGGCTTGATTTGTACTTCCCTCTTGACAAATGACATAAATACACATTAAGCAGTGAAAGCGTTTGTTTTAGGAACTCTTTAAAACACCTCCAGGGGCCAAGAAATGTTCCATAAAACAAAGACGTTGCAGGGCTTGTTAAGCTAGGATGGGGAGTGGGGAGCAGGGGCATTGAGTCTGGTTGAGGTTTTGGATGGGAGTAAAGGAACTCTGGCCACATGAAGACGCCTAGTTGCTTGCTCTCAAAGATTTTGACTTTGTGATTTCTCACGTCATTGCTCAATCGCACACCCACACCCTTCACCGCGTTCGGGCAGGCCGTCTGGTACGTGCTTTGCTCTAGACCGCAGTTCAGCGGGCCCTGCAGGGTCTGCAGCGCTGGTCGCTCTCTGGCATAAATCAACACAAGTCATTCTGATGAAGATATAGTGGGAAAAGGCCTTGTGAAAGAAGAGAGGCTGTAAAAGGCCATGGTTTCTGGAATTTTTCTCTAATTAAAACAGTTTTCCTTCGGTATTTCGGGACACAAAAACTACTTTCATTCTAACAAATTCAAATGAGAGGAAAAAAGTATATATGATTTAAAAAAGAATTTAATATGAAAAAAAAAGTCTATTCTCATGGCTGGATATATATATATATATATATGCTACTGAAAATATTTATTTTATTTTATTTTATTTCAGGGTCTGGATGGGCTTCAGATGTCACACCCTAGAAGTGGAAAGAGCCTGTTTAATGATCATCTGATAATTACACTGGAAAGCATTTCCTGATGAGGTAACCTGTAATTTGACATTTTGCATTGTGTATTTTTTTTTTGGCTTTGAGGATGAGAAATCACCATATTTCCGAATGTTTTGCCAAGTTAGTGTCATCAAATCTTTGAAATATGCTGAACAGTGTATGGAATATTTATTTTGAGTTTTGTTCAGGCAATTGAGTTGACTAGATACATACAAACAAAAAAGTATATTTCATTTTGTTTGTGAAATCAATGCTATGTTTTTTTGTGTGCATAATCTGTTTCAGATATCAGAATCAGCTCCTAAATATACCCCCCCCCCCCCAAAAAAAAACCCCCACTGAAATATGAAGGTTGTCACTTTCCATGCCGGTCAGATGGTCTCTTCCTGTTTAAATTGGCAGTTTTGGCCGTAACCTGGAATGTGGACTAGAACTTTCGCTGTTTAGTCACGTAGTCTGGCTACGTGAGTATAGGATATCTGGATAACATTGTTGTCATTGACCTCCTTGAAGTTTTGGACACCAGTGGGGCTTTTGCAATTGCCAGTGGCGTGTAATCAAACATTTTTTAACTCAGTTGGATTAAGTTTCATCTCTCAACAGGGTTTTGGTGGTCTCCAGGAAGAGGGGGACAGAGAGGTTCACTTAAAGGCTATGTATTACTCCAATCAAATGACTGCTCTGCTATGGCCTTCTCTCAGTAACAGAGAGACTCAAAAGAGGAGAATGTAAACCAGAACACTTAGGAAATTCCACACACACTTCAGAAGAAAAGCCCAGATTTGATGGAATGTGTTCTAACATTTCCTCCACTGGTCTGTTCAGCCACACATGGATACAGATGCTACAGTGAGACATGCACACACACTTCTAGACGTATGCAGACACAGCTGCCTTTGAGAAAGTCACACTAGACTGGTGAAAGAAGAAAAGCAATGACAGGCTGACCAGCTGTAAAGGGGAAAAAACAAATATGTTTGCAGAGGCGGGAGGGATAGAATGAAGAGTCAAAGAAAGAGAAAAGAAGAGAAATGGCCTGCTTTACACTGGGGAGTTGGCATTTATGCTGGTGTACACCTCTGACTTTGCATAAACAGATGCATATTTTGAAAATCACATCACAAACTATTCTAATGTACTGTGATGTTAGAGATATTGCATATCGCAAACTGACATTCTTCTTAGGGTTTGCAGGAATTTAAGTAGTTAAATTAGCATTAGCATTAAACAAGATAGCACATTGACTAAATTATTAGTTTTCCCCCTATATACAGTACAGCTTAAAGGTTCAGTTCAAAGGTCAACTAGTCAAATCAAAGATTTCTCAACAGCACGTTAGCCGTAGAGCTAAATGTATAAAAATAAATTACAGTCATTATATTTTTTTAATTTTTCCATTTTTAATTTGACATTAATTTGCAATATATATATACAGTATATATATATATATATATATATATATTTCTGTTTTTCAGTTTGGGTTTGTTTCATTGCTGAGAAAAGACTATGTATGTATGTATGTTGTGCATCGTCCATGTTTGTTTCATTTTTGAAACTTTGAAAGACATGCCTTGAGATTCCTACGATCTTTTCCCCTGGGGAATTTGCATATGGGTCAGGCTGCATAATTCATTTAATTGATTTTAACCATTTTAATAGTTTTTAAA
This sequence comes from Labeobarbus marequensis, assembly GCA_034780575.1. Lineage (NCBI taxonomy): Eukaryota > Metazoa > Chordata > Actinopteri > Cypriniformes > Cyprinidae > Labeobarbus > Labeobarbus marequensis. The sequence continues at coordinate 13,973,969 of JAUZSZ010000116.1, read as the reverse complement.
AAATATTATAAAATTATGAATTTGTTAATTATTGTTATTAAATAATTGCATAAGTTAACAAGTGAAATAACCATGACCTTGTTTTTTGATACTTCTCGTCATAGGTCTGACACAGTTTTTGCTGACGAGCGCCTTTATTCTGGAAACGACCGAGACGGTAGTCTGAATATGGCTGACGGCCTCAAATATCACCCAGGTATGACATTTCAAAACAGAAGCAAATATTTGATGGGTTTACAAAGGAGCTCAATGTTTCAGACAAGAACGATTTGCTGTGAGTGTTATTTCAACTGTGAGAAAGCACTTAGAGATGATACAGATCAGAGTTTAGTTTACACAGTTGCATACAACACTGAGATATCATAAAGATATTTTTCACTAAAATAACCTTTAAACATGCTCTGTAGTCTCTAATCTAACCATAGTATTTGTCCTGCCACAGATACCTTGTTTTCCATCTCGCATGTCTGTTCTCAGACTGACATCTCTGTCGGGAGATCAGTGGGCTTTAGATCCCATCCCATTGAGACTATAAGTGTCTTATTTTGCTTCAACACGCCGCTCAAGAATCACTGTGGGATCTCTCCACGCCTGTGAAACCAATCTGCAAGGTCCTTTTGTGTTACACTTTATTCTTCTCAAGAGAAAACACTTGACACTGGTTACTTTTTATAACTCCTAGCGATCAGCAGATTAGTGCATGCATATGCTGCGTATGTTTTATTCCCCTGTCCGGTGTAAAAGTTTGAACGGGACAAAGAGCAAAGTGCACACCGATCCTCAAACACCCCTACTTTAAATATGAAAATATATAATGGTATAATGTGTTCAGTATGCATGCTTGAAGGAAACCATATGAAGAAGGCAGACAAAGAACTCTCTGTGTTCCAGCTCCTGCTTGTCCACACCCCCTTTTCCCTTCTTTCGGTCTGCGAGAGAGAAAGAGAGAACGAGAATGAGAGTGTAACTCCATGTGAGACACAGGGGGAGGTGAACACAAGGAGGACCTGAAAAGAGGCTGTACAAACTAGCCATCACATACACACCGAAGCACTTGGGAGTACAGGTGAGTCTACCATCAGCTCCAGACTTTCATTGAGTTTCTCTTGGCACTGTGTTATCAACAAACAGCTTTATCACCTGTTGAATCGCAAACTGCATCCTTGAAGGACCTACTGCATGAGTTAGCCAGCTGTAACCGGGAGGAATGTTTCTGAAGTCGATCTTTCTAAATATTTGGGTTGAATAATTGAGGATGTTAACTTCATTCTCCTCCTGTGGAGGAATAATCTCACTGGCAATGGGCTTCATGTTTTCCCTGTTTGGCTGTTCTTTGTCCTGCCTGTGTGTGGTTCTTATGATGATAAATTTGAGCAGCGTGCAGTAACAGTAGAACGAATATCCGGTGCTGGAGTTTCTTAGCGACAGTAATGACTTATACATTAGGCAGGGGTTGTGTTTAGCAGAGACGTCATGCTGAGTGTCTGTCACTGACCTTTATCTGATCTGAACTTTTATAGAGTGGCATAATTTGCAAGACTTATTAAGTCGCAGCTTTTTAATGGTACTAAAGTTTTATCTGCTATTTGGATCTGCTAGATAAGTTTAGCATTGGATTTATTGCTTTGTCAGAGTCCAAATAGGCTATTTTTTTCTTTTTCATGTGTTTATGGCTCATTAATGAGCCATTAAAAATGAAATTAAAACAGTTACAGTGTTTACACTTTATTACAAAGCACCTGGTTTTGTTATTTTCTTCTTCTTCTAAGTAATTCTCTGTAGACTTTAAGTCATGTTTATATAGTGTTATATACAATACAGATATCATAAAATAACAGAATCAGTTAACTTCAAATATTAGACAAATACAAAAAAAGACAGTTGTGTCATGATTGAGTTTGCTATTGAAATGCACAACCAAACACAGAGACCTTGCACATCTATGATTTCAATGACAAGTTGTTTTCCTGTATAATTTATATATGTGCCCACTATATACTTAGTACCCTTATAAAGCAAGCACCATGTCTCTGAGCCTCATTGAAGTTTATAACTAATGGTGTTTTTGCTGTCTGTCATCAGCCTGTGCAAGTCAAGGCATGCTTGCTATCTGCTGAGAATTATTCTCAAAGAATGCCAAATCTAGAGTGCAACCCCCAAATTATTTTTCAGGCCACTTACAGGTGCTTCAATAGGCCTTTGTGTGAAAGAAGCCGAGTTGAAGAGCAGGTCTCTGCATTGTGCCATGGCGTATGGTTGAAGGATCTGGCCCTGGAGGACTGTAATGGATCTGGGAGATTAGAGAGACCTGTCGGCCCCGGAGGTCTATCAAAACGCTGTGTCAGACACCGTTACATACACTATTACTGCTCATATTATGCACTGTAATGAATACAGCCCAAAACACACACAAATACTATCTCCCAGTACCTGCATCCGGTGGCTCGGGACTGATAACGTAAGGAATGTGAAGGGTAGAGCTCAATATGGCTCATTAGATTGGTGTATGAGCCAAGTATGCCCTCATTGGATTGGAATGACTCATAAATCAAATGATGGCAAATCGTTAGAGAAATGTGAGAGAGCCGTGCAGGCTGCTATGTTAATGTTGTAATGTAAATACCTGGAAAGTGAAATCAGATAAGATAAGCATACTCTGACACTTTAAGACGCTTAAAGATTTATCATTATACTGATTTTTTATATAAGATTTGCCCTGTAGTTCAAATGCTTTCAACCTTCTTTCAACCAGCTCTCAGCCTTCAAGATGTTTTAGCAAGTAAAAGATTTAGTTGATTGCTAATTAGCTGGTAACTTTATGAGGAACAGCAACATTCTATGCAATTAAACAGAATTTTATGAGTTGATAGTCTGAGATTCCCTGATGTACAGTAAGATGTGACATGCTGAACATAAGGAATTAAATGGAATATTCTTTATATTAGGTCACTTTGAAAAAAGTATGAGGAACAAAATCCAACGGATCTTGAAAAATTCAATGAGAAAATTCCATATGATTTTTGAAAGAGGTCTTGTTCTCAGCAAGGCTGCATTAATTTCAAATGCAGATCAAAAATACCGTAAAAACAGTAATATTGTGAAATATTAATACAATTTTATACATATATGTATTAAATATTTTTAAACTATATTATATGTGTGTGTGTGTGTGTGTGTGTATGTGTGTGTGGCTAGTATGAAATATTTAACATTTAGACATTTTATATTTATTTGTCAGTGTAAAAAAATATATATATTTGTCAAAACATCATCAGAGGTCACATTATTCAAAAGCATTACAGAACAAAGCAACTGCTCTTTATGTTTCGTCCAAAGCAGTGAAAGGCAGAGGGCTTGTGAGAGGCTTTTGTGGGCTAGAGTGTTTGTTTTGTTGAGTTGATTGTCTTTATTTGTGGAGGATGGCATGGAGGGCATGAAAAGTGGGTGTCGTTTTTGTGGCCACTTTGAGTCAACTGTTGGAGTGGGCGGGACGTAAACTCCCAAACATAAACGCACGGGGGTCGAGCTAATCACTGGAAGAGTGAAACAGACTGCTCATTTGTCATAGGTGTTATTAGTTAAAACAGTGTTTGAAAGGGGGTGATGAAGACTAGTGGGGTCTTATTACCTCATGTGACCCGCGGCCTTGCTGTAGCCTACAGGATGTGAGAGAGACGACATTCAACTGACAGGGTGATTCAGTGCTATTGAGACTAGACTGTGCTATTTGTAATTGACAATTAACACACTGTCCTGTTTCAACATGCAACTGAAACAGTCAAAGGCTTTCCTAAAACAGAAAATTCCTAAATTTATGAAACCAACAGATATTTATGATTTATGTAGTGACTCCACCGATAAATCCTAAAAAGCATGACTTTTTAAAAGGGATAGTTCACCAAAAAAAATTTTTTTTAGTTTAAGCTTTTAGAGGTGATTCTTATACTGAGCACAGTTTAGTCAGTAATTTATAGGGTTTCATGTGTTTTTAGGTGGTCCAAGTGGAATCTGTGGACTTTTGGCAGTGGTTTTGAGGAAAAAACTGCAAAAATGGATTTAAACATGGTTAAAGTAGTAAATGGTGCTAAACAGCCTGCTTCAATAAATGATTTAAAATCTATATATTTTACAAAAAATAAAGTCCTCAGAAAAATTTGTCAAAATATTTAGAGGGCGAAATGTATAATTGTAATGAAAAATATTATAAAATATTGACCTTCCTTCCTTTTACATTCCTTTTTATAAAATAAAAACTCCTAATTGGGCAATTTATCCTGTCTCCTTGATATTAGTCAGGAGGAAAACGAGATATGCATTGTTTTAACTTCACATGTAGGAAATGCAGTTAATTCCTCCCACTGATTTGACAATGGGTGGGGTGTCATTTTCACAAATGATATCAAGTGCACAGTGCCAGAGGAAATT
>JAUZSZ010000116.1:13917316-13928067 GCA_034780575.1 Labeobarbus marequensis | reverse complement strand
AAACATGTCAGTGCCTTTGTTTTGTCTTAAGATGCACACCAGTAATGTTTTTTTCTAAGGCATGTTTATAAAAATAAATTAAATGTCCTAATTGAACAATGGCCTAATCCTGGTTTAGGCTAAGCCCTGTCTGTGAAACCGGGCCTTACTGTTCTAAAAAAAATTGGTGTTGGAATTATTTTGAAACAGATTTCACTCAGAAATTGCTTGGAAATTTCACAAATAGTTGCAAAGGAATGGCACATTGAAAACATACTGAATTAAACAAACATTTTAAAGACTTAAGTTTTATTTCCTTGTTAGGTTTACCACCTTTGTTTTATTAACAACTTCAAAAAGTCTATAGAAATGTTTTGAAATAAACTGAGCATGTTCTTTTGTTCTCTCTCTAGGAGGATGTCCTGAATACACAATGTGGCTATGATGTGCGGCTTCAAGGGGTGAGTGTGTTATTGCTAGTTAGAAATGTTACAGTTGTGCAGATCCATAATATATTAAAAATGATGAAAAACATTCTAGTGTATACATTGTGTTATGTCTGACCACCCTCTGAAAGGAGCACAGAAGGGTTAAGCACATGAGAGATTTTGAGAGCATTTGAGTTCCTCTTGTTCGCCTCCTTAATAACGGTTTAAGCCTTTGAAAGTGATAATTAGCTTCTAGTTTTAGCCACGGGAAATTGTGGAGCTCTGTAATTGGGAAGTCAGCGGCTTATGCAAGCCCAGTGCCTCTCAGTATGGGTGGAGTGACACTGCACCCACGGTTCACCACGGTCTCTCCATGGTACAGAGTACTTATTCTGTATCCATGGATACTCTTTCTCTCACAATCCACCTTTGGAGAGATTTACTCTGGTTTTATAATGTTTTTTTTATTGTTGTCTTGAACAATAAGTATTGAAAATACAATAAACAAATGTTTGCTCAAAGAATCATACTTTTAAATATTCTGCTTTTCTTTGTTCAACGTCTGGAGGAAGGCTTTGAAGAGAACAAGAAAAAGAGAAGATGTTAACAAAGATCTGCGATGAATAAGTTCAAGCAGTTAACCGTCATACAGCTTTTCATTGGCTTTCTCTGACTTCCTACCGGTTTGGCGATATGTTTCTAAAGTCTTTTGTGTCGTTTTCCCCAGGACAAAAGATTCTTTGGAAGAACATGTTTGTATGGTTCACAAAAGCTGAATTGTGTGGCTTTCTCTTTCTTCACCTTCAAATGTCACTGACTGCTCCAAATTACACCTTTTCATCTCCCTTCCCTCCTAGAATTCGATAGACAGTAGTTAAGACATTCCTGTATGGCTGTGTAATACAAACTGGATCTTCCCTGTGTTAGGTTATATGTGGTGAGCTGCGTGGGAATGAGTTCTTCTGTTTTCCAGAGAGGATATTTGTTCTCAAATAGGTTAATGCGCAGGTCCACCCAGGTGAAGGCCTAATTGTTTATCCTGGACTTGAGTAAAGATTAAAGGTCAACTTGGAGGAGCGAACACTGATATGGTGCACTTGAATGAAGATTTAGTTTATTTAGATCTGACGTTTTCCATTAAATGCTGTTCTATTTTGAACAATCTTTTTAATAGGAGTTGGATCAGCAGAAGTACATTTATACAAAGGGCTGTGTGGGGCAGTTTGAAAAGTGGCTTCAGGACAATCTGATCGTTGTTGCTGGGATTTTTGTGGGGATTGCATTATTACAGGTAAGCACAATGCTAATAGAAATGCTTTAATGCGTGCAAATATCCTTTAAAGATGTAGTAAAGACAGAATAGATTTGCTTGAATGAGGCCTGAGTGGTAAAATGGTCTCACGTGAATGAATATTATGCTGCCACCTTCTGGATAAACCTTAAAATTCAGCTGTAAGTTCCTCCATAATGGATGGCTAGGAGAATCTTAAAATTTCCAGCTCATAACTTGTCCCAAAATCAAAAGAAAAAATATATATGTATGCAAATTTTGCATTGTAGTATTTTCATGCCAATACATTTCTCCTCAATAGTATTATTACTGTAATCTAAAAAAAACTTTATACAATAATGAAAGTCACCCAGTTTTTAGTTTTCTAATTAATGCATTTAATTTATGCTGATTTTATTTATTATTCTGTGCAAAAAATATACTAGAATGCATACGTAGAAATACATGATAAAAATTAAATATTGTGTCATTATTTGTCAGAAAGTGAATGAGATTGCAAAGGCATGCAGCAGGGCAGGAAAAATATGCTTAAGTGTCATGAAAATGTTCTAAAAAAATTTTCTTTATTGTGTATTTTTTATATAACTGTAGGTTATGTTGAGTGTAGTATACTGAATGTGTATTGTAATTCTATGATGTCTTCTTTTTAAATATGTTTCAGATTTTTGGGATATGCCTGGCTCAGAACCTGGTGAGCGATATCAGAGCGGTCAAAGCCAACTGGTGACCGTCTGCAAAGGGGCGACAGGTGACAGTAACCTCTGATTATGGCAGAGAGCTAATTGCAAATCAGTACTTTTTAAACCATTGAGCTGGGAAATTCCGCCCTTTTCACCCTACGGACGTTGTGTGTTTGCTGACTTTACAAAATGGATTGTCCATCTATGTTCTTTTTTTTCTTTTTTGTGGTTCCTTATCTGAAAACAAGCTCTTATGGAGACAATCCAGAAGGAGCTTAACGTGAGATGTCACATCAAGATCAAGCTATCTGTGATCTCGTCGCTGTCTCTTGATCGAACACTATTTTCGTTTGCCCTTATTAAAACGTTCACCAGACTCTCCTCCGTGTTGGCGAATAATGTGGAGGGTGTTTTCATTAACCTGTGGATGACTTTCTTATAGAGAAACACACAAATCAACCACTGGAACTTTAAACAGAGGAGCCATGAACTAAACAAAGCCTTACAGCAGTGCATTTCACTATACACTTATGTGGGTTCAGCTTTTTACACAACATTCTGTCTGTCTGTCAGTCATTCGAGCCGATGGACAGTTGGACTCTTACCTCTGATTGGCTCTCTGTTGCACAGGGTAGCCAATCAGAATGACGTACTTGATAATTACACGTAATGCATTTATTTTTGTGAGTTCTACCACTACTGTTGGGGAAGTGGAGAAATGATCTGTTATTTGTCTGTGTAGCTATGTTTTATTCATTTTCTCTCGTTTTTTCGGTTGTCTCTGTGAGTATAAATAGATTTAACCACTTTCCCAGACTTGCTTGTGAATCTTCGTTTTCGCTACTCTGCTAGATAGTGATATGCTATAGTGACACTAATAATGTATTATTATAATATGATGCTGCTTTAACTCATAGAAGATATGCATTGATATACTAACCAACTGAACTTTTTATAGAAATCATGAGGTATACATTCCCTCTTGGAAACACACTTCAGATCACGCAGAGTGCTTGGCGAATGAATCTGATGTGAGTGCACATGAAGTGGACCGATTGAATTAGCCGTGCATATGATCACATGCCTTATTGAGCCCTGTAGAGATAGTGGCAGAAGCCGACGACAGTTACACAGCACATGGACCTTTAGGAAGGTTTTTTTTACTGTTCAGTCTCTCTTGCTCACGCCATATGCATGCATGTCATCTATTAAAAAATGCATGGCAATGCAGACCTCTTTAAACACACGGACACAAATGTGTCTGGATGTGTGTCCATCCCATTATGAATACCATGCCAGTGTGTTTTCACCTATCTGTGTTAATCCCCTTGTGTTCAGAAGGAGTCATGACCTTAACGCTGATAATGTGCAAAGTAAGATAGACGATGTACTGCCGACTGTGTGTGTAGAACGTGCTTTGATGGTTTTAGCAGTGGAGTGTCATGTAAGTCAGACTGATCTGATTCATCTGTTTAAAAAGCTTTGCTCTGTTTCAAGGGTCTATATAACCTGTATTATCAGAGCGATTAGTAAAATGTGAGATTTCTCTTCTGTGGTCTTTTTGGACAATTTCGGTATATTGTGTATATAAGAGGCAAATCTTTTATGCCAATATAAGATTACATGCTAAAAATTAGATTTAGCCCCATTTTTGTGCGCCGAAATTGATGAGACTCATGAAATGCTGTCAAGAACATGTCCAGGTTGCATTTCAGTATCATACATAAAAGAAAAAAAATGGAAAAATATAGTTTGCTTAAAGAAAATGAAACCCATTTACTCCCAAATTCTCATTAACATAATGGGAAAGAAAATCAATATATAATGATATATTATTGAATTTGCAAAATATTTATACATGTAACTCCAGAGGCAATGAGAATTTAGGATGAAAATGTGATGAAAATATTGTCCTAATGCAAAAAATCCTAATGGTCCTAAAAATAAGCTTCATTTTCTTTATGCAAAATAACATATTGTGTTTATTTTTTCTTCATCGTGCAATGGCCTTTTCTGTCTTTTCTCCTTTTATTTCTAAACAAAGAACTCTAACATTCCCTTTTGAGGGAGCCTCTTGCATATCATGAATGTAAAGATCATCTCTTACTAATGTTATGTCATATATAACTTACCCTTCAAAGTGCAATGCACAAACATGTGAATAAAATTAATGTTTGTCTGACTGTAGGCACACAACTGAAAAACATGGCAAATCTGTGTTCGTGTAGTGAATTAGACATTCCTTGTGCATGCATTGGCAAAAAATTTTTATGAAGTGCATTTTGCACTTCAGCGGTTTTTCTGTGCTGGTTCATCAGAAACAGTTTTGATGATTGGTATTAAAACCATTGAGCCTTTCTCTGTACCAGCTGTGGTAGTTTCTACATTACAGTCATTCGAAATGTTTGCAAATGTTTAAGCACAGTTTTATCGGAGAAGCTGGGGTTTCTGTCGACCAATCGAGAACAGTTGTATTGAACAGTACTGCGTGGATGGTAAACATTTTATGATTGTGAATGCATATCATAATAGTTTTTCAACGATTTAAAGATGTCTTGATCTTTTTCCCAACATGATTCTTGACATCACACTTGTCACTTTTATGCGCTTTGGAATATGAATTGCGAAAGCCTTCAAGGTTTTTTGTTTTGTTTACATTCCCATACTCATTTTCAGTTCATAGAAATGTTTGGATTCTACCTCATCATGGAGAAATGACTTTAAACGTGGTTATTTGGGGAGTCATAACTCTAATGCAACCATTGTGAACATTTTTAGAAGAGTTGCAAAAACGTTTTGAACCCAACTTTATGTATCTTCAGCTCAAATGATGGTAGCAGGTCTTCTCTCACAGTCTCAGCTTTTCTTTAGATGCTTTTTAGGCAAATGATCATTTTGTTTAAAGTCACTGAATGCAAAAAATATAATGTAGATTTGTTATTTGAATGGTAAGAGTGACGCTTTTGTTTTTTAACCATGTTGTTTAAACTTATCCAGTCCCATTATGGGCAGCACTATTTCAGGACTCTGCAAACAAACAGTTCTCAGCTGTAATCAGATGTCCTTTAACTAGTTTATTGACTTAGTCTTCATTATCCGATTTCATATTAGCATAACTCAAAATACTCTCTTAAACTGGATAATGAATATTGCACTTGCAGGCCTAAAGCATTTCCTGTGCTCCATTATGTTGAGTCAATGATTATAATAACACTCATAATTAATGTGGGATTTTCACTCTATGAAAAAATCTATAGAAAATTAGGATCATATTTGGAAACCATTGCGGTGCCACTGTTTTCCTGTGGTTTTGTTTTATTTGATGTTCTTTTTTTGTCTGTCTTGTCCAAAGGTTGATTTATTGGTGGCATCCACAAATGGACTTTTCTTGTGGGAGATGATCTGTTGCACTGTATACTATGATACTAGATATGCTTTTTCTTTTTCATAATAAAATGGATTTATGACATTCTGAGCTCAATTTCTTTCATCTGCAAGTTCTGTCAAACATTTGACTGAAAATCAGTGTTCGTTGGTGCTTCAGATGGATCATTCTACAATTATGTTGACATTCCCAGCTGTTTATTTCCAAAATGAAACTCCTCAATGATGCATTATAGCTAATGTTAGATTTTTTTCCCCCTCATTTCTGACAAGGTCATACAAAAATTAGGGTTTTAAGAGAGCATTTAATTTACATTAATAATTTACATCTCTAATTAAAATGAGTAGAACCAGTAACTCCACTCTCAGATCTTTTAAATATTTAATAGAATGGTACATTTTACATGTTGATAAATGACACATGCATTATTTTAATTTGTAGTGTTTTAGTTTTATTTATTTTTTTTTTTTTAATATATGCATTTTTATATTGCAGTGGGTTAACATTACGGACATTAAAATTAATCATTTATTACACTATTTATTTACTGTTGTATTGCTGTTTACAGTTATTACAATTTTATTTACATATATTTTAAATGTATATTTTATTATCTTTTTGTACATTTTCTGAACTAGAAAAATGTCACATTCACCACATTATAGATTTCTGAGATGAATATTTCCATGCCAGATATTTAAACACAAGGAATAGTTCATGCAAAAAAACGAAAATTTGCTGAAAATGTACTCACCCTCAGGCCATCCAAGATGTAGATGAGTTTGTTTCTTCATCGGAACAGATTTCTTAAAAAAATTAGCATTACATCACTTACTCAACAGTGGATCCTCAGCAGTGAATGGGTGCCATCAGAATGAGAGTCCAAACAGCTGCTAAAAAAAATCACAATAATCCACATGACTCTGGTCCATCAGTTAATGTCATATGAAGTGAAAAGCTGCATGCTTGTAAGAAAGAAATCCATCATCAGCATTATTATGGAACATGAACAGGTCATTTGGCTGAAGCGGTGGTTTAAGGTTAAAACGCTTTCATGATGGACTGGTTTCTTACTTGTGGATTATTGTGATGTTTTTATCAGCTGTTTGGACTCTCATTCTGTGGGCACCCATTCACTACAGAGGGTGAGCAAGTGATGTAATGCTAAATTTTTAAGAAATCTATTCCAATGAATAAACTCATTCACATCTTGGATGAGCTGAAGGGGAGAAAATTTTCATTTTTTGGTGAAATATTTCTATAATAATAAAATCATTTATTGAATTTGAATTTATTAAAGGGAAAGCTGCTTGAGATGTTCCATCTCATTTTCAAGAGGGACCCAATAGCGCATACATAAAACAAATACAAGATACAACACATTAGTAATATCGAAAACAAAACAAACAAAAAAAGTCACTTAAACAGACAAACAGCAGCTCACTCCCCTATTCACCCACCCACAGTCTACAACTATATTAAATAAACAAACGCATGTACATACAAGAAAACATACATTTTAATACAGGCATGAAAAACCAAATATGCAAACACCCTGAGGAAAAAAAATTGTTTATCAAAAATACAAAATTAATTGAAAAATAATAGACAGAAGTTGATATAACCTAAAGGCGATTCTCAACCCAAAATTAAAAACATAAGCAGGTTATTTTCAAATGAGATAATAAATTAGTCCTGAAATGAGTCCTTTATGCCATTCCAAGTTACTGTTAAAAACTGTTGCAGGGACTGTGCAGCATCTGCACATGTTGAAGGACAACAATATTACATAAAAACAGAGGTTTTACGCTGATGCCATTTTCACTAAGACCACTAGATGGAGACAAACCTTCATAGTTTCTGAAAGCGGCAAATCCTGCAAGTTCACCTAAAAGCATTTTCTTCTTTATTATCTCATCTTTCTTTTGCACAATATTGTGTAAAGCAAAAACACTGCATGAGCGCCCCATTAAAAACACTGTGTCCACCATCTGCTGGTTTTCATTTTGAATATTTGTTTGTGGCTGCTTTGTTTATTTGGTAGTCCTTCAATGGCTTTCAAATGGTTTTCTTAACAGAATGTTTTAGTCTTGAAGCTTTCAGTAATTACTTGCTACCCCTTTTGAAGTCTTTTGAAGGTGCTGTCATGCTGTGCATGTCAATAAGCAGTATAGTGACATTATCAAGACCACCTCCTTAAAACGACGACCCCTGCAGATAAACAGTCTCAATTAGATTCCATACTGCTTTTCTAGCAAGTTCCACCAATTGAAGTCAAATCAAATAATGATGAAATATCGAGCATATAAACCGGAGGGGATTATTTCTGTCTATGTGTTCATGTACCAACCAGGGCTCTGCATTTGATATTTTCCAGAGAGCATGTTTCCGATGGGTTCAGCAGATTGGAGGTGCATCACAGCATTGCCTAAAGGCAGGAGACTCCTTCTAGCTTTTTTTCCCTTGGAAAACTTCTGATCTGTTTCCCCCTATGTGCCCTGTGCCCTTTCAACACATGGCTGAACCTTGACTGGATTACTCAAAGTCTGGAAGCAGGAATATGACATTTCAGTAGGACTTTAAGATGTCTCTGGCTCAGTCTATTTCTCTGGTCTAACCTTCAAGAAACAGATTAACTTCTGAAACAGGCCCGGTGCCTCAGTTTCAATATGCTACTTGGCGTACTACTTATACGTATTTTCATGAGATCGGGCTCTTTTTGACAGTGATTCATTTTTAATCTACTTTAATTCTCGAAGAATCACAGTATTATCGATTACTAGTTTCACTTATAGCTTTCTTAAAAGCACAGTTTTAGTTACAATGGCATCTGTATTGGATAAAATTGGTGCAATTTTATTTTTTTTATTGTGATGTTTTATCAGCTGTTTGGACTTGTTTGGAATTAATCCAATTCAAATGATTCATCTTCAAACCTCATGACTGTTCTCTAAACATAATTATAAGAGAGTGGCTGCTGACATAAAATATTTGGACACGTGTGTGTAATTCAACAGAGCAGTGCTATTTTCATTTGAAATGAAAGATCTATCCATTAGGCTGAGACAATGATGGGGACATGTTTCATCTTTGAAATGCTTTTACTTAGAGCTCGAATGTTATTTCATCTATCCAATTGGCGAGCCATTAAACGCTGCTGTATTAATTCAATCCAAATCATCACACGTGTGGCCTGTCGCAGCAGCTCATAAGTCTTTAAATTGAGTCATGACGAGTGTTGATTTCAACCTCAGAATCGACTGTTTATTTATGGGCTGCATGAGCCATGTTCGTTTGGTAGTTTCAAAGACTTCCATTCAGCCAGTGATGCCGTCAAACCTGTGTCACTTGACTAGAACAAGGCGACCATCACATGACGCCTCTTAGCTCCTTGTCGTTTCATGTGGGTGCTATCTGAGAGACTCTTTCAGCTGCGTAACCGCCCAGAAGGGGAGATGCGTTTGGGTTTTCACCACTGCCCGGAAAGAGAGAATGAATGTGTCTTAAAACGTAACATGTTCTGTTTTACACTGGTTGGTGGCTTTTCTCTGAAAGCTAATAAAGATTACAGGGTCAGCCATGTTCAGCACGCAACAAAATCACACTGTTTTCTCTGATCGGGGTGGAACTCGAGGGGATTTTGAGAGCGAGTTGGTGTCCGAGGGCATGGGGCCCTTTCATCGTTGCGTGACTCAGATAAAGCCAGACAGGGAAGGTCCCTCCTGTGGAGAACTGGGAATCCTCCAAGCGGTTTCTCGCTTTCCCTCCCTGTGTAGTCCTGCAAATGACTCGAAATTGATTCGTATCTCCCACACTTTCCACGCTACTCTGGCTTCTTACCAAATCGTCCAGTCGTCCATCATCTTGACCTATGGTGAGTGGCTGTGTGAAATGCCTCCGTCCAGCAGAAAGTTCATGGCATTTATTGCTCTTAATGGATTGATTGGATGATTGTGTAATTCGATTGGATATCCAATGGCTGCCAGGAAGCTCTATCCAATTGAAACAGAGTGCTGTTCAATTAATGAGAAGATTAGTTAATGCGATTGAGAGGTTTGCTGTTCTTAACGTATTCTTACTTCAATATGGTGATGATGCTTCACAGAATGATGCTCAGTCTGAATGTACAAAAGAGCCTGTTGATATATACGTTATGCTGGCACTTCCATCCGACAACAAATTTAGGAGCTTTAGTTTGTGGAAACACCTATCCGATGCATGCTTCTGCCCCCTTTTTTAGTTTTTCTTTAGCTATGCAAGATATGAATTGAGCATGATTATACAAAACTGCATGTGTAATATCTGGTTTTGTAATCAGGGTTGTGATTCAGTGCTCTCATAAACCTACATTAAATGCTCCCTTTTAGTTAAGTGCTGCTCTCACAGCTCTAATTACCCCTCTTTTATAACACGCTTTTATTACCTCTGAAATATTTTCACATGCAACGATACACACATTGGCTCATTGTTCACAGCCTGCATATTTAATGTAATGTCTGTTTTATATGGATGCCCTCAGCATTACCTCCTACTAAAATTTTACAGCACGCCTGTGAGGCTGCATGCAATGTGATCTCACCTATATGTTTTTTTCTCCTTCACCAGGCTCTGTACTGAGCTTTGCTCTCTTCACGGCCTTATAAAACACTACTGTGGTGGTATCAGATGATAATACAGTGGTATTTTGATATATACCATGTATGGAATTAAATCAGGTGTCATAGTATTGCTTTACATGTATGTATTCCCTGGGAATTAAACCTATGACGGACTTCAAACAATACAATAGTACTTCTATGGTGCATGGTTAAAAAACATCACTGTAAAAATGCTAGAATTTTTAAAGGAGTAATCCAGGTTTGATTCAAGTTAAGGCCATTTGTGGAATAATGTTGATTACCATAAAAAATGACTTCCTTTCCTTTCCTTTCCTTTCCTTTCCTTTCCTTTCCTTTCCTTTCCTTTCCTTTCCTTTCCTTTCCTTTCCT